>WBMW01003830.1:1170062-1189721 GCA_013396635.1 Penelope pileata | reverse complement strand
AAAAAAAAAAGCTTTAAAACTGAGCATCTTAAATCCAAGCCCTTTGCCTTACATTTGAAAATTTATGACCACAGAATTTTCATGTTTATTTTCCAGTGAGGTAGGGAGACATATAGAACTACTTACAATCGCTCTATCATTCTCTGATTAAATTAGGAAAATGCCACATTCCATAGTCTTCGTTTGCTGGCATGAAGACACAAAGCAGTGGGTAACATGCAAAAGTGAAAAGCATCCTTTGCCAGTATTTCATCATGCTCAGATCTTAAGAAGTAGGCACTCATCCACATCAGCTGGCTAGGTGGTTGGACGCATTTCAAGATGCCTCAAATCACTCAGCTGTTCCCTATAATAACTTAACAACTTACGTAATCCTCTCCTAACACCAATATACAAATGCATGGTAGCAAGGTTGGTTTTGGCTGGGGTGGAGTTAATTTTCTTCATAGTAATTTTATGGTGTTGTGTTTTGGATGTATGATGTTGTCAACACACCAATGTGTGGTGTTGACAACACACCAATATTATTGCTAGGCAGTGCCTATACAGCTTTACAGCCTTTTTTTTTTTTTTCCCTCATCCTGCCCTACCAGCAAGTAGTCTGAGAGGGTTGGGAGGGAATATAGCCAAAACAGATGACTCCAACTGACCAAAGGGACATTCCCTGCAACATTACATTATGTCCACTAATAGCAGCTGGGGAAAAGAAGGAGGCACAGGAGGCGTGGGATGTTTGGAGTTACAGCTTTTTTCTTCCCATGTAAACATTACATACGATGGAGCCTCGCTTTCTTGGAAATGGTTAAATATCTGCCTGCCAGTGGAAGCAGTGAATGAACTCCTTGTTTTGTGGGTTTTTTCCGATGAGTTTCTGTGTTCTTACCCTTCTGATTCCCTCCTTGGTCCTACTCTGAGAAATGAACAAGTGGCTGTGTGGGGCTTAGCTGTCTACCAGAGTTAACCTACAACAACAGGAAAAGATATTTGTTTTTTTGTTGTTTGTTTGTTTTAAGTAAAAACAACAAACCATCCTCCAAAGAGTACAGAGATAGTTTCAGGCATCAGCTTTCCCCAGACAATGTAAATTACTGTTTAATCCAGCATCATATCTCTGGTCCTCTTGTAAATCATTGAAGTGACTACTGTGGTCAGGATTTCTGCTGGTAAAGAGATAAACAGTCCTAATGAGATGAGAAATGAGAATTATACAAATTTATGTAGTCCCAGGTACACTTCTGCTGATTTTAATGCACTTATAAGTGCAAATTTGAATCCTGATTATTTCAATTTTTTCTGTTGTTGAATAAGACATTTTTCTCCAAAGATGCCAACACTCAGTTCATGGACAAAGTGAGAGCAATTCAGTCTGTGTACTTCCTGAAAGAATTTAACAATGCTTAAAAAGTTTCCTGAGTGTCAGAAGCACAGCGCATTTGAAAATCTTTGCAACAACAGCAAGTACTACAAAATAGTACGATGTATTCTGAAGACAGAATAATGGAGCCAGGGCAGCTGAATTTTTATCATAGAATCCCTAGAGTTGGAAGGGACCTTTAAAGGTCATCTAGGCCAACTACCCTGCAACGAACAGGAACACCTACAGCTAGATCCGCTGTGGACTCGATGATCCAAGAGGTCCCTTCCAATCCCTGTAATTTTGTGATTCTGTGATCAGCTTGCTCAGAGCCCCATCGAGCCTGACCTTGAATGTCTCCAGGGATGGGGCATTCACCACACATCTTGACAACCTGAGATCTTATCTTCCCCATTTGCATCACTCTTAGGATTCATCATTCATAAAGGCCTGCCCAAGCTACCATCCCCACAACCAATTCTTTAGCAGTATTGCACAATGTGAAACAGAACAGCTCTTAACATTGAGTGGAGCTGTACATTTGCACAAACCTACAGCTATACAAGCATTTACAGCATTAGTGTTATCCTATACGGTATTTCTTCATCTCATCTGAACTAGTCAAGTAGCATCCAGACTGGGCGATGCCTCACCAGATTGCTGCATCCGATAAACAAGTGGCTTCTTACACACACCTGCTCAAACAATAGATAATCATCTGGCAAATGTAGGAAGAAAATCTATGAGAATCATGGAAGTACTTGGGAAGAGGAGTTCAAAGTCAGAAAGAAGAACATATAGAGACCATCTCCTTAAAAGAACACTACATTTGTATTTTAGAGTATTTCCTTGGTCTTTCCCAGAACAACTGCCTGAGAAAACTAAGAATCTTCTCTTACAACCACCACATTTTTGTCAGGATTTGTGGAAATGTCTTCTTCAGTTTGGTAGTTTTCCATGAAAAATATCAACATGGCCTGTATAATTCTTACCAGTTTGATCAAGAGTTTAAGCTTCTGCCCCCAAAACCTGCCTCCCATCCTACGGTATGAATACTGAAATTCTCTTTTTCCACATCGCACTGCAGGGAACAGTCCCAGTACCAGGCAGCGATATCCACCCTTTGCCCCAACACTGGCAGGGCATCACTGCCTTGCTCCTCAGAAGAGCACGTGGTGCCATCTCTACAACCCACCGCTGCTCCAAGCTGCCCAGTACTGCAGTCTGCCCTCTGCCAGCCCTCACCTCGGGTGCTGTCTCCTGGTTCATACTGTAACTGCTGGTCTCATCGGAGATCCTCAGCGTGCTGGCGTACTGTGGAAAATGAAATGAAAATCCTACTTGCTTGAAGTTTCCAGCAGCTCTTTGCTCTTTACCTATCTCTTTCTTTCACTTGATCCCTAATTATTAACAATATTAGAAATTACATGAACATTGCACATGTTATGTGCTTGCATGAGGTGTAACTAGGTAAAATGTTGTAAATTGTTCTAGCCTGAATTAAAAATTAGTATGGTATTAGGTCAGACTTCATCAGAGCAAGGACTTCTCTATCTCATACTGAGCAGGAATATCAGAGTAGCCAAGCTGTAACTTTTGTCATTGACCAATCACTTTTTTGGCCATCCCACAGATGGCCTACTTTATAAAGCATAATTGTTTCTGCGGTTACTCTCAGGTTTTGTTTACTAACAAAGATCTGCTTCACTCTATTTTCATACGTGAAACAGCACATTATTAGCATCCGCATTCCAGAGAACTTGCTGAGCAAGCATCACTTTCTCGTGTTATTCTTCTAAAAGCTCACCAGTCCAGGACAAAATACAAATTCTTCTGAAGATATTGAACAGTTCATTCACTGAAGGGACTGGTGCTCATGCAGGCAAATTCTACTTTGTTTGTAGCCTAGGTGCCTAAGAAAATGCAACATGCCTGGCCATTGTCAGGAGGTCAGTTTCAGTGAGGACTGAGCCCCTGGGCTGGCTACCACTAATCCAGCAGTTAGCAATGCTTACACAGAATTAATAGAAATGGCTTGGAAGAAACAAAAAATCTTGTTAGCATCCTGTCTGAGAAAAACTTTAGATGATGTTTTCAAACTTAATTTGAAACTGGAGAAACTCTACAGACACTGGTTAATCCAGAGCAAACTGGTCTTTCTGTTTCCTGGTGTTCATCAATCAACAGATTTAGGAATGTATGTGTAACACTAAATATGCACATTTTAAATCATCAGTGTTTTTATTCTAAGATTATCCAACAAAAAATAATTCTACCCAAGAAACGTGCAAGTGCAGTTCAGAAAACAAGTGACAGGTGTGGAACCAGTGACCATACCACCTTCTGTACAAACCACAGTAGCAGAGATCACATTCTTAGCCAGAAAGTTTTGAAAACAGATGTATTCATCTTCATCTTCATTCCACAATAGTATGATCATACCTCAAGACAGGTAGTAGTACAGAGCAAGACCTGTCACAGCCTCAGGGAATATGAAGCCCCAGGTCCCTGCTAAATATCCTAACCACAGGTTAGATGCCTTTTCACCTCTCCTGCTCCATGGCGCAATTAGGTCTTTCAGAATGGCACAAAAAGCCGCTGTTTATCATAAGTACTGCCAAATCAGCACTTAAGCATGCTTGCCTATAAACGCAGACAACACTCAACATCCTACTGCTGCTCTTCAGTGAATTCTGATTTCCTTTTATTGGCATAGGTTTCCGTCAGTGAATCAGTCTACTAGCAGAGACGGACAAGGAACACCAGCAGATGATTCAAGTTATGAAGTCAAAGCAGAGGTAAGTTGCCTGGGCATACGTGTTCATGGTCTCTTTCTTTGTTGTCTGTCTCTATAAGATGTGCAACCTTCGTTTTGTGCAGTTAATTGTGAGGGCAAACAGCCTGCATCCTCTCTGATCTGTAAGCCTGTTGCTATTCATCAAAGAGCATGTTTGCCAAACTTGAGGAGAGGAAGAAGTCTTTGACCAGCTAGTGCAAAAAAGGAGTAACTGACAGTTTCATCTTCTTCTGTTTATGTTTTTCTCCTGAGACTGTCATTGTGGTTGACTGAAAATATCAGTATTGAAGAAGTGCACATAAAGTGGCCAGGAAATTCATATATCTGCTAGCTACGTTAACTGACTTGGTAGCTTTGAGTCCCACTTACTGTTTTATGTAAAAAAATTATGATAACTCTCTCAAGAGTATGCTGATGAATTTCTAGTAGGTAAAAGCTTATTTTCGTTAAATATGAAAAGTCTCCAGAAGTTTTGAATGGCGTTTTGAGCGTGTCTTTCAAGCAGTCTCTTCCTCTATTTTTTTAATGAAATATTTCTGTTAATTCCAGCGTGCCTCAGTAAATGTGTCCCTTTAGCATTGTTTCATAAGATACAAAGAGTAGACGGCTGTTCAAAGCTCACACAGTCAAGACGTTACCTCTGAAATTAATGAGTGCATGCCAAGACTTGGAGTCAATTGGTGCACTTTATCTGATCTGGAACGCATTAATCAAGAAGTACCTTGAAGCATGATAACTAAGCCAGGCAATAGTACGGAAGAAAGAAAAAAGTACACCTGCAAAGAGCAATAATTCAGCTACTCCTTTGCCTCATCTATTAGTACAAAAACGAAGTGTGACTTAAGCTGAACTTTTCAGATTCCTTCCCAAACTACATTCCACATGCAGACACAGAGGAATGTGTTTTAATTCTGTTAGAATAAAATAGCAGGAAGCAGAGAAGAGTATCTGCTACACAACTGTGCTTCCAGAGCACAGACATGGGAAGATTTCTGTTCTATTGACAGAAGAATGGAAGTATTTGTCTGCAAAGTGAACGGACTAGAGTAAATTTGTGTGACAATATTAAAATTGAAGGCATTTCCCAGTTATCATTTAATCTAATGATTCTATTGACTCAAGGGGTACGAAAGATTTAATTAAAAATTAAAAGAATAGAGAACTCCTCTCATTAAATTCAGAGAGAACAAATATCTTGGTTATCCCTTGCTGGTTCTCCTACTCTTGAAACTCTTCTTACCAATGTGTCAGATAGTACACTCCCTTTTTACAACCTGTCTGGTTCCTCTATGCTGATGACAAAGGTGACTACAGCCAAAAGGAGTGTGTAAGAGCTGACTTCTGCCTGTGTTCTCCACAGCAGAGCACTAACTAAATAGAGCCCACTCCACAATTTCTGTTCAGCAAAGAAGCTGCCCTGTGTCAGCTCCTAAAACAAAAAAAGGCAGTCTAACCTCCAGGTGGCCAAGACACACATTTACAATAGGGAGGACCATATGTGAGAGAAAGGAAGGAACTCATGGAACAAACTAGCCCTGCCGTGCTGCAAGAACATTCCCCCAGGCCTGCTCCACATCCTCCTGGAGCCCTCAATTTCCTCCTGACTCTCTTACTTGGAATTAACTTTAGACAGTCCCACCTCACACAGGTATGTATTTCTATCAACCTCGTAGGAAACACAGCTGGGATAACCCCCAAGGGACTCCAGACTTGGGGCTCCCTGTGGAACTCCACAGCTCTCTCTTCCTCAAGCAAACATGCGCATCTGCTCTCTCACACAGCCCCAAGATGTGGTGCCTCCTTGTGCTGCTGTGCTCCCAGGGAGTTGCCTTTTCAGCAGGATTCACAAATCCCCTCACTCTGAATTCAGGGGAAGGACTGCACAGGAAGAATCATGACCCTGAAAGCTTTATGAATGTTGTAAGTTGTGTCATTTTCTCTGCTTATCTTCTTAATGTCTCTTTCACAATATCAATACTACCGTACCATCTCTAGCAGGTCATGTGAGGAGGCTTGAAGAGGGGCCCACTCCCAGTGCCCATTTTCCCAACCTGACTTCTCCAAAGCCACTGTGTTAGAGTCAGGACTGCAGCGAGGGCCAGGTCTGAAAGCACGGGGACAGATGTGGCCTGTGTGCATTGCACCAGGACAGAGACTCAGCACCAGAGCAGACCGTGCCAGATCCCGCTCTTGGCTCAAAGGCCCAGGTACTCCCCAGAGCCTGATGGAGGGCCTTGGAGATTCAGGCTGCTGCATTTTAACCGCAGCAGCTGTGACTGTGGGTAGTGCACACAATACACGGTTCCAGCCTGAACAATGGGCTTTCTCTGCCTGCATTTTGGGTGAGCCCCTAACCAATGCATGACAAATCTGTGGCTTATAACTCTGACTCTTGCTTGCACAGTCACCTCTCTCAATACACCTTGGCCTTTCCACCTAAAGCACAGTGAAGGAGAAAGAGGGATCCTGACAAGAGGACAAAGATCCCGCCAGCACTGTGATAGGGAGCAGTCACCTAAAAAAAAACCTTGACGTCCTATCCAAACAGACTGAGCTGCTGGAGAGAAGGACTTGTTTGTAGTGGAGGCAAAGGCTGGCTTCTAGTCTCAAGGGAACAAAAGTCCTCCTCTCCCGTAACAACCTGTTTGCTCAGTACAGTGGCAAGGGAGGCTGAACCCCTCCTTCAAACACTAGATGCTCACATCACCAAGTAATCTGAGACCCCATGCTCTGACTCACCAGAACTGGCAAGAGTGTAAAAATAGGTGGTGCTCTGAGTTTCTCATAGGAGCTCCACCCCATATGGCTTGCCTAACCATACTCTGGCAGGAACGGGCTCATTATGGACCAAAGACCACATCCTTTGGTGCAGTCTTATGCTGATATTGCTGCATGCTTACTCTCTAGAAAGGTGCCATCTGTGTCAGCCTGGCAGAACACGACAAACCATCTCCCTTGCACTTGCTGTGGGAGCTCAGGCAATTGCCCTTCAGGAGAGAGCACCTGAACACAGGGAAACCTGACTTCTCATGTTCCTCTCCCCAGCCACCACACCGCCCACCAAGCAATAGATGTGTTGGCTTCATTTTCAGACACATGGGTCTAGTGAGGAGGTGTAAGCTCTCAAGCTTGGCAACGCACAAAATGCTGAGCACAGCCAACTGCTACCTACCTGCCTTCCTCTGCCTCTGCTTCATGCAGTCATGCTCAGGGACCAGATCACGCTGAAGCACAGTTCTGGCACCGCGTGTGACCCAAGAGCCAACCCAGTGCAACACTGCACTCAGGCAAGCAGCTCAGCCACCCAGTACAGGTCTGCTTTGTCCCACACAGGGTCAAATACCAGACCACTGTCCCCCCTAAGCAGGTGTGAAGCAGACTTTTGAGGCATCTTTTTACAAGACCCGCGCTACTTAGTTCTCAGCCATGGTGTCTGTAGTCACGGCACTTGCACTACTGTCAAAGAATATCCCACATCCACATCATTCAGCTTGTTTACTCTTGAAAATGGGTTGGCTTCATCCAAGCTATTTAACAAAATCATCCCTAAGTTTCAAAAGTATAAAGATGCATTCAGGAAAGGTGGTAGAAAGCGCTGGGAAAGTCCTAATACATTATAGCACATTCAACCAAGCTCCAGAGCCCAGAACCAGTCTCATTTCTGGCACAGGTGATGTTTGTCATGTCACCATCGTTATAACCCTGAGCAGTGCTCAGGTACCACTGCAAGAGCAATCTCTATCTAGCCAAAACCTAAACAATAGTGTGGCATGTCAGGAATGCTCCATGTATAATTATGTGTTCCTGTCCAGGTAACCACAGCTCTTAGTATTCCAGTTTGAGAGAGATAGATTAAACATCATTAACCACATCAACCAAAGAAAGTTCAGCTGCTCTCGCTGCTGTTGGCATTCTCCAGGCTCCCCTTCACAGCTACTTTGTAGTGTATATTTGTTCATCCCCAAGAGAGAGATATGGGCAGAGGGCTGTGATGCCTTGCAGAAATCTCTGTAGGATCCTTTCCCACCAGTATAACATACAGCAGTACAGCGCAAGCCAGCAACATGGTACCACATTCATCTTCCTGGCACGTTGTTGGCTAGCTACATATCCCTGGACAGAAACAGCCTTCAGACACTTTCTACACTTATCTCTACACTTCAAATGCATGTTAACAAGCTCTCCTTGGCTTCCCACAGAGTGAAATGATCAGACATCAAGGATACCCCAGTGAAGAGCATGAAGTTACTACGGAGGATGGATACATACTTGGTGTTTTCAGAATTCCCAGTGGGAGGAACATGCAAAATACAGGTGTGACAGCTATAGCACGTAAGAAAAGTCTGTGATCCAGCTCCTACTTAGGTACCCCATCTTTCACACTTGCACATGTTCCATACCTTCTCATCTCAGCAAATGCAGCTGGTCAGAAATCTGGCCTGAATTCTGACTCTATCTGAAAACCACACATTCAATGTCTGTGTTCAAATTTCAAACTTCTGTGACTTTTTTTCCATAATTCTATTTCTTGTCTTTCATGTTCGGTACAACCATTGGCAGTATGGAATAATTTCTTGCTAATATCTTCTTACCCAATTCAGATTTTAAAAGAACTTATCATTGGTCATAATTAAGGAAAACGTTCTAGACAAAAACTCTCTGTTTTGAAATAAGGACTCTGCCTCATGAAGGACAGTTAACCTACTGTCAAGGAGGTGGTTGTTCTGTAACATTTTGTTGGTGAGAAATCATGTCATTGGTTAAGAAGAAATAGTTTTTCAGATTTTCTTAATAGAATGAAAATTTGTTCCTGGAATTCAAGGCCAGAAATACTGGACAGTGCTGTTCTATTTACTGCTTATGTTCTGTTGTCTTAATATGTTATTTTGTCTTTAATCTTTCATTTCTAGAGATCAAGGGATCTTTAGGTTGGTTTCTCTGTGAAAATGGTTGTGGGCCACTTGAATGTATTCTTTATTTGTTAGTCTTGACATGAAATGATTAGACTGGAACCAAGTCCTCCAGGCATTTTATCCCAAAACCCATGGGCAGCATCCATCAATTTCTTGAAGAAGAAACAGTTAAAAAGCTTCCTGTAAAATCATACTCTATACTCTATTTTAAGTACTCATTATTTATTACTACAGCATAAAAAACACTCTTCTTTTTCAGGAAAAAAGCCGGCAGTCTTGCTACACCATGGTACTTTTGCAGATAGTTCTTACTGGATTGCTAACCTGCCCAACAACAGCCTAGGCTTCATCCTTGCAGATGCTGGCTATGATGTTTGGCTGGGAAACAGCCGAGGAAACACCTGGTCTTTAAAACACAAGACCCTTAAGCCCTGCCAGAAAGAGTTCTGGCAGTTCAGGTAATCTATGGAGAAATATTTGAAGAAAGCAACTTTCAGGGGACTAGCAAGTTTGGGCAATCAATACTGCGATGTAGAATCTTTCTCCTCCAGGCTAGTGGTTTTCATGTCATCTGACTTCAAGTGGGGCATACAACATCTGAGGTGACCAGACCAACTCTTTCTGGATGCAGACACTTCTGGGCATGTCAGGGAGGTCAGAGAAAGGACTTGGCTGGGTGATCTGGACTGTCCTGTCTGCAATCAGCAAACAAAGAAGTAAATCTGAAAGCATACAAGTCCCCCACCCATTTTTACATATGCAGTGCTGGTTTCTTTGGGGAAAACATTTCCAGAACTGGCAGGCATCTGTAACCTTAAGGTCTCCCACTAGACATCATTACCCCAAGTGCAGACAGGAGAGGACAGTGCTCAGCTGAACATTGAAATCTGATCTATGATAACTGTCATTACTGAGAGAAATGTATTTTGTTACCCCTGCTAGTGAGAGCACTTAAATCTGCTTCCACAAGAGCCCCAGCTAACGAACAAAACTGGCACCTTCTCAGCAGAGAGCCCAAGGAATCAGGCAGCCTGTCAGTACAATTGCATCCTTCTGTCCTTTTCCCCAAGTCACAGCAAAGAATCCAGACAAAGCATGCATATTCATCTCTGAACAGGTCCTGCTCAGTGCTATAAGGAAAATTGACATTCAGTAATTTACACTGTGATAAACAACCTGCCCCTCTGTCAGCTTTTTGTGTTTCTCCCCTCTAGCTTCGATGAGATAGGTAAGTATGATCTGTCAGCTGAGCTGTACTTCATCATGAATAAAACTGGACAGAAGAACGTATATTATGTTGGTCACTCAGAAGGTGCATCTGCAGGTAATGTTAGGACTGCTTGGCGTTAGGACTGCTTGGCCATGAAATCATTATCTGACTGGAGTGTGTCACTATCTTTCTTTCTCATAAAAAGTTATTAAAGTGAGAAGTACTTTCTAACTTGACACTTGCAAAATATGGGAAGCTTTTCTATTAACTCTTCTCTCTGAAACAAGCACGTAATAGAGGATCCAGGAACACTTTAACTTCTGCAAGTAAGGACTACTAATACATAAAATCTATTATTTATCAGGTATCCTTTACTACAGTTTGCTAAGTATCCTTCCTTATTACATTCTAGACATTTATTGCTGGGGTTTTTTTCAGAGTCATCCAGCAACCGGATATTTTTCTTGAAGTTTCAGCAACAAAGAGCTTTTTTTAATCTTAGTTTTTAAGATGTATTTATCCAGTCCTCATGGATTAGATGTAAATACAAAAAGCAACAATCTGGAGGGAAAAGGGAAAAGAACAAAGGAAGAGAGGGGATGGGAGAGGAAAAAGGAAAGGCAAGAAAAAAGAAAAGAACTTAAATATTACTAAATCTTATGACAGCATCAGACTTATTATTTAAGTATATTTATATTTAAGCATATATATATTTAAAACTATAATTCACTGCACAACTATTTTAAAAAAAATGAGGAGAAATTAGGGGAGAATTTTTATGTGGCCATAGTAATAGACCATTATTTTACTTTCCTCTTATAAGAGCATTCTAAGAGTCTTGGGGCAGAAAAAATTGCTCAGGCTAAGATATCATTGCCCTTGCATATAGTACTTCTGTTTTAGGCAACCAGCATAACCTGTTGCCAAATCCATCACTGGAGAAATTTGGACGTGTTCAGGAAATAGGATAGGACATATCCTTTTTGTTTTTCCTTCCTTTCTTCCTTCCTCATACTGTTCCTTCATGTGTGTGTTCACTCTCACCTGTGTTTGCACATTACAAGTCAAAAATCCTGCTCTCAACCTCCCAGCCATCAGATTACATGCAATCATAAATGTAGTATTTCAGTGATTACAAGCCGAGAAACTAATTGGGGAACTACTGATGGAATCTGAATGCAGAAAATCTGAATGATGCATTATCTCCCAAAAACTGGCTTAACAGAAAATTGTCAGTTCTGAGAAAATCCATTTTGGAAATCGTCTAATGAAATTGTATCCTTAGAATTAATTCCCAAGCAGAATCAAAAAGAATGAAAAGAGTCAAATACAACAGACAAGGGGCTACTAAGATAGTCTCATTTCTTGTTTGTCATCTATGCTTTTTATGTACTTGGTCTGTGGAAGATCTCTTCACTAATTTGATTTGTGTCTCCTGTGTTTGCAGGCTTTGTAGCATTTTCTACTTATCCTGATTTGGCACAAAGGGTGAAAGTGTTCTTTGCTTTGGGACCAGTAGCCACAATCACATATGCTACCAGTCCTTTAGTAACATTTGTACGTCTGCCTCAACCACTGATCAGGGTATGTCATTTCTCCTTCTGAAAAACCTAAATGCCTGCTCTGTCTCTACTGGATTCATTCAGTCTAAACTGATTTTTAAGAGAGTGATGAGTTAAGAACGAATTTAGGGTATCAAACTGTTGATAGAGCTGATAGGCTTCAGGCTTTCCACAGAGCTAAATTACAAAGCCTGACACAATATCTTTTGTATTTCTTTAAGAAAACTTGTACCATTATTTCTTAAAATCCAGTATTTTTGAAGGAAACTCACAAATACCATAAATAAAAGGTGTCTACATACTCTACTAACTCAAGCCTTAAGCATTAATATATATAAGATATTTCACATCTTACATTCATTAGACATGCAGATGCTTTATGCTTGTGAAATGATAATGGAAATTTAAAGGGTTATACCTATTTCACACCATAATTTGCCAAATTAACAGAATTTTCGGGGAATGCCAGAAATCCTGTATGCTGTACTTGTACACCAAAATGCAGGAGCACATAGTCTTTTTGCCCAAGTTGTATCAATTATGTGATTATAGGGCACACAGTTTTATATCCTCTCATTTGTCTCCCCCCTTTGCTAAGTATCAATACTCAGGATACAGTTTTGTGCAGTTTACCTGCCTGGAAGAAGTATTAGGGTACAGGTCTCCCTATACTCTGCCATGGCTGCAACCACTCAGCCTTTCTCATTGAAGTCTGCACACTAGAAACAGATGGGTAGCAACCTCCAGGACTCATGCCTAATAAGAAGAAGCAGGAAGAATGTGTGGTGTGGTGTGCTCTGGAGAAAAAAGGGATAATAGAAAAGCAAGAAGTTTCAGCAATCCAAGAGGCTACACTACTAGAGAAGAGGGAGTGACAATTTTTCTGGATGATATGCTCCTGCAACAAAAAAAAGTTTTGCACTTTTCTGCCCCTCAGTTACTACTCGGCTGCAAAGGAATTCTTCGCCAGAACGAGGTGACGAAAAGGCTTGCAGTAAAGCTATGCACATCTCTGGGAAAAGTTTGTGCCAATATAATCTACTACTTAGCTGGGGGCAGAGCACAAAATGTGAATGCGGTAAGCACATCCAAGAACACCTTAATACAAGTAGAGCTGAAATAATTTTGAAGGAAAATAACTTTCTGCCTCGTGTCTAGATGTTGCAGGAACATACAGAAATGTGTTGGAGTTTTCAAATAATGCCAAATAGAGCCTTAGTTGATGGTGAAATCAGCCACCTGACACTTGCTTCACACAATGAAGAAAGCAACATTTTTTTTTTTTTGCAGACCTTCTGCATTTCTGTTTTTTTGGCTTTTATTACTTAACAAGTCTTCCCACACATGTAATCTCATTATGTTCACACGGATAGTCTATTAACAATCTTCCTCCACTGCTAAAGCAGAACACTACTTAAAAGCATCATGCAAACTGTAAAAACTAGAAAAAAAGATAAATCTATGCTTACTTTTTAAATGCAGTTTTCCATGTGACTAAGCACTAACATGGGAAAGACTTTCTCATAAGGATAAAACTCTACCTATTAATTCCTACTGTACAATCACATTATTTGTGAGTTGTCTACCCATTTTGTTTAATATTTGAAAAACATTCTATATTTTAATGGAGGATTTAACACAGCAGCATTGTGTTGCTCAGGTCCTTCACAGTTTTGTTCTGTCATAACAATGGATCCCTTCCTTTCTAACACTTCTGCTTTCTCTCCAGAGTCGAACAGATGTTTACGTAGGACACTATCCAGCTGGGACATCAGTACAGAACGGTATTCATTGGCATCAGGTATAACTGTGTACTGACGTATAAACAGACTCTTACTGCTGCTTTTTGTGCAACCAACAGCCTACAGGGAAGTCCAGAGGCAGTGGTTCTGGGAAATCACCCAACATATCTTCTCACATACTGCCCTAAGCAGCAGTCACTGCTTAGGGAGCACTGCTTCCCTGACCATTACTCAAATTGTCCCCTTGGTATCAGGCCCTGAGACTTCCCCGAGGCACATCAGGGCCTCTCTGAACATTGGGCTCTACAGGCTTCCACTTTTCAGCTTTGTTTGCAAAGACATTTGCCTCAAAAGGTGCAGAAGGGCACCTGAGCACAATCTAGGCCCTTGGCAGGCAGGAGGAGGATAGGGGAAACCTGAGCAGGCAGGGGATGAGCCAGAACACAGGATCCAGGTTAAGGCTTTTCTCCCAGAGGGTTACTGGCAGCCTGGATCACCTCCCAGAGCCAGTTAACAACACAAATGCTTCTGCTGGCACAATGGGAAATGCGGAACTGCCTCTTCTGCTGGCATCATATTCTCAGGCCCAAGTTTGAATCTGACCGTGGCAAAAGAATGCCAGCACAGAAGCATATCACTGTATGTGCACAGCACTGTGGCCATTTCTAGATATAGTCTTAAATATACGCATGCTTCAGCTCACACCCCTGACTAAGATGTCCAGCATCCATACCATCAGTAACCAGGCTCAGCAGATGAAAACAAGATAGCAGGTTTCTATCACATTCTCAATTACTTAAATTTTTAACTCAACCCATATACGAATAACTCAGGAAGAGTTCCATAATGACATCTCACATTTATGTAAAACCATTCACAAATCAAACTACTAATCAGATTTGGATTAAAAATAAATGCATTCAGCTTTCCAGTACAACAGATTCGATTTATTATTTTTAAGATCAAACAGATTCAGGAATAGTACTATTTACTGATAGGCTGATTGAAATCCACCTCTCTTAGGTAAACTGTTTTAAGAATTACAGAGACTCTGGAAACATCACCATTGATGTGAGCAGATCAACATCACTGTTGCACAGGATGTGTGAGGAGAAATCATACATTATGCTAGACAGCTAAGGACAGCCCTGGCAGGTTCAAGACAGCCAGGTCCTCTTCCCAATGCAAAACTGAACACAACCCCATGCCACAACCCACTGAAGTTAGTCAAGCCAAATTTTAAAAACAAAACATACTAAGGGTGACAACTGAGGATCAGGACAGAATGTTAGCAAGGGCAAGGGCAATAAAGCCACTCACCCTGTGACCCATCCTCAGTACCTGGGGAAGCCTGCAACTGGAGAAAGGGGTGGGAGGAACTCGCAGTCCATTCTCTGAGCCTTGCGTTCAGTCATGGGGAGGAAAATACTGCCTGCATTCTGCTCTGCCTCTTAACACTTTCATTTTATCTACAATATTCACAGGTAGTCCATGCAGGCCGATTCCAAGCTTATGACTATGGCACAAAGGAAAATATGAAGAAATACAACCAGGTATGGCAATATGGTTTTCCTGAGAACTCCTCCTTGGATCCTGACAAAACTGAGAACACAGAACTTCAGCACCCATGATATCTCAATCACTACCAAAAGGAGAGAGTGGTCTGAAATAATTTTTCACCTAAACCTCATACTCCTAAGTGTAAAAGGCATAGGCAGTTCCTTGCGGACAGATAACAGAAGTTCATCATGCCCTCCCTCCTGAGGCGAGGACATCTCCAGTGACATGCTAATATGCAGTGACATGATACCTGTCATTCCCAAACAACTAAGAACAACAGCCAAGTACTAGGGCTGGATGAGCATGGGGCTGCAAAAAATACCCAAGGCCTGTCTGTAAGCCAAACATCAGCCTGGCCAAAAAAAAAAAAAAAAAAGACGGGGAGAGAGAGAAGGATATGCATCTCTTACCTTGGTTTTGAGAAGGTTCTTACATTAAAAATAAAACAGAAGGGATGGTTCTGAAAAACATTGTGCAAAATACTGCTGTGGCAAACTAGTACAGTGCATGGAAAAAAGGAGATGGACAAAACTTGGGTACTGCCTAGTCAGCACTCAGAAATGCTGCATTCCTGCAACATTGACAACTTGCCTGACAATTTTCTGAAATTTGATCTAACCTGTTGATTTCTAGTGATATTTTCTAGGTCAGGGCAGACCATGATATGAGTGGTACGTTATTTTACAGGCAGAGAAATGCTCCAAAGATTTCTCAGACACTTTCCATTCGTATATGGTCTTCAAATATGAAAGTCTGAATTCTGGAATGGATGAAGTTTTATTCCCAGTACATTTATAGGAAACTGTCCAAAAAAAACACACCAAGTAAGAAAAATAATAGAACTACTTTTAGATAACAGAGGTCAATTTTGAAGCATCTTGTGCATGGTGCCTTGTCACCCTGTAGACTAATCCTGCATTAAATCATTTAGCTCAGCACTTAGAAGATCAGCTACATCTGGTTGATTTTCTCTGTGATAACAGGCAAAGCAAGTAGCATCGCTTACTCCCTAATTAAATATGCTGTGACCTACAGAAAGTGTTTGCTTTGTAACAACACAACTAAAATTCTTTCCCTCTGTGCCACATAAAAAGCACGAGGAGAAAAAATGGTACACGTGAACAACAGCTCTGCAGTTCTTCCCTGATAAACAGATGCACTGCTCTTTCCATATCCCCATCTCTGAACAGCACAAGCAGATGTCACACTCAGGACAACTCATTGCCATGCATTACTGAAAGGTCTAGGAATAGGATGGATCATTTCCTTCCACGGTAGATAGGGATTGCGGCTAGAGAAATAAACGTTAAGAGGGTGGACTTGATGTTTACTCTTTTCTGTAGTGAATGAAGAAGAGAAACAGATGTCTGCACAGAATCCCTTCTCTAAACACAGCTTCTGATATAACAGCATTCACTCAGGTCTCCTCCCTGTCTTTACAGGCCACTCCTCCTGCATACCAGATAGAGAAGATAAGCACACCCATTGCCATTTGGAGTGGTGGACTAGACAAATTTGGAGATCCAAAAGACATGGCAAAACTACTTCCTCGGATTAGTAATCTCTGTTACTATAAGAATTTTCCTGACTGGGGACATCTTGATTTCATCTGGGGCCTTGATGCAACTGAGAAAATGTACATGAAAATCATTGAACTAATGAGAAAATACCCTTAAAGCTTCACACTGGAAGTTCATTCATCCAGTAAATCCCTCAAAGATTTCTATTTAGCAGTAGAAGACAGGTATATGGATTGGTATTGGGGTTTGTATTTTTTTTGCATTGTTTTCCATGGTTCTGCAATATTTTGGTGACTGGAGTCTCTCTGAGGAAGTTGAAAGACATGGGGTTGACCACTGAGCAGATAAACGTTAGAAGGCGCACTTCAGGGTGACTTATCTTGCCATATTTTAATCACTATAGGATTGATTTTGCTACAATCAAGCTTTTATTTTCTCTCCCTTGCTTATCAATATTATATTTTCCACTTGAGACAGAGGTGTTGTCGCATGAAAACATAAAGATTGGATATATTCATTTATTGTTGGAGTATTACTGATCTTTGCTTAAATTAAATCATCTATCCTTTTGATAAAAGTGTTTGGCTTGTTTTTATTTTCTCACATTATCAAGAACATCAGGCCTGAACCACAAGACTGTCTGTCATAAGGCTACCTTGGCATCTAAACGTATAGTAGTTGGATTTAGTGGCCTAAATGTCAAAGAATTCAATCTCAGAAAACCTACGTCTAAGAGAAATCACATGCCTGTTGGAGAGATGCGAATGCTCTCTCACCATTCATGCCCAAATATCAACAAAGGTTTTGTTTACCTCCCAAATACAAGGAGTACAAACATCTCTATATGCATAACCTGGCACTTAGAGCACCCATCTCAAGAAACATTCCTGACACTGTCTGTAAAGCTGTTTTAAGATCTTCTAGCTTCTCAGTTTACCATGTCCGTGAGTTCCACCCATTCACCTAGAATAAAATCCAGAAGGTGAAAGATCACATCTAAGGATTCATCAGTACAGGCCACAATAGAGTAACTGAAGTACTGTGGGTGTTTCTGGGTGGGGGCTTAAGCCCAGATTCCTCAAGATTTATGGCAAGTGAAACCCATTTGATCATTATCTGTGAGAAAGTCATCAATATATAAGTTAAACATGTTTGTCTCATGTAATATAGAAAACATATGCAAAGGAGATGACACATCTTGCCTAGCACCTACCACTGGGAGCTGATTTCACAGCTTCTGGAGAAGTTTGCAGCCCACAGCAGCTGCTCTCACCCTCACCACGTCACTTGTCAGCTCCCAGAGGCCTGACCACTCCAGAGGACTCCAAACAGGCCTGGCCCTGCTCCTCAGTGGAGTACAAATACAAGCTCCACATCGGAAGGGCGGGGAGCAAGACCAAGACCTTGAGCTCGGGTAAAGAGGAAGCAAGTGCTGCTTCCAACAGTCTCACAGCAAAGCCCCTCACCTCTGCTCTCACACTCCTGCAGCACCACATAACGTGCAGACATGCTGCACACCACAAACCTAACAGCGTGGTGCTGCACAAAACTTAGGCTAGGTGGGACGGAGAAGGACGCAGAAGGAGGGCTAATCAGGAGCTAGCTCACATTCTCCGTAGACAGAGCACATGGCTCTGCCTCACTGAAGAGGGCAAAGGGCATGCACTGGGGACTGTGCTTCCTCAGCGATGAAAGAAGGGGGATGTAGCAGCTCTTCAAAACCCAGTTGTGTGTATACAGGGCTGAGATCAAGCTCACTCTTCTTGGAAGCTGACACCAAGGGGCACTCAAGGACATCACCTTCTCCAGAGAGCCCTCCCATGCTCTATGGGAAGAACCAGCCAGAGATGTATCCTGCAAGAGGCCACAGGGAAGCATTCATTCAAGTCAGTGAAACACTGCTCAGAAAAGAAAGGAGAATGCCATGCCTTGCATACTGAACACCAAAGTGTCATGATGGAGAGCTAGTGTGTCAGCCTAACATCACCTCTGACCCAAATAAGGTTTACAAACAGTTGCCAAACTTTCTCATGAAAAACAATTCCCAAATAATTACATAGGATCCACATTTGATGACAAGGATTCCCGCAACTGATCGTTATCTTCACATCAGAATCCACCAGGAATGCCATCCTGTAACAGCCGGTATCTGGACAAGAGCACATCCACCCCTTACACATCCTGTCAACAGACTGTTAGCTACCCAGACTATATCCTTGCAGTGCTCCTCTGCATCAGGCTGGGATTAACTAAACAGCCCCAGCCCACACAAAGAAACTCTACCATGGCACCAACTTCAGCCTGCATTTCATAACTTTATGCCAAACTCTGTGAGCCATGAGTGTCACCTGAAAAGTTCAGCTGCCCAGAGAAGCTGTGGATGCCCCATTCCTGGTGGTGTTCAAGGCCAAGGTGGACAGGGCCCTGGGCAGCCCTATGTGGTGGGTGGCAGCCCTACCTGCAGCAGGGAGGTTGGAACTGGATGATCTTTGAGGTACCTTTCAACCCAGGCCATTCTATGATTGTAAATGGAAGCAAACAAGGGGAGCAGCTGCACAAACAGGATTTGTGCTTCTTGCCTGAATGAGCCCCTCCTGTTCTGAGAGCCAGGACCAAGACACATCACCACAGCCCCCAGCAACAAGAGCAGTGCTTCAAGACCAGGATGCCAAGCAGCCCAGAAGAGCCACACGGCAATGAAAGGAAGAAAAGGAAAGGCCCTTGCCATGCCCAGGTGGACAGGATGGGCTAAACACATCCCCTGTCATGCTGTTTGGGCCTGTCTCAAGGCTACCAGGCTCAGCCGGCCCACTGGCTGCAGCAGACGCTGCTAACCTTGTTCCAGCTCCAGCCCTGCAGCCCTTCCCAGCAGCAGCTGCGTGCCGGCAGGTGCCAGGTGCAGAACACAGGCGGGCACACCAGGACAGCACGCACACCCTGCTGCGTTTCTGCCTGTCCAGACCAAGCATGCCATCGCATCCCGAGGGGGGAAGCCCCCCCC
>WBMW01003830.1:1104745-1169674 GCA_013396635.1 Penelope pileata | reverse complement strand
GCGCGGCGGCGCCCCGGCGTGCAGGCATGCGGGCCCCGCTCTGCCAGGCTCCTCCCTCCGCCCCGCGCCGCTCCGTGCCCCGGCCCGGCTGCGGCAGCGCGGGCTGCACGGCGCTCCTCCGCGCTGCGCCGAGCGGCACCGGGGCCAGCGAGCCGCGCCGCTCCTCCGCCCCGCGGCTGTGCGCCCCCCGCCAGGCCTCCCGCCGGCCCGGCTCCGCGGTAAGCAGCCGTCACCTTGTCCGGCTCCGGGAGCTCCCCATCCCCGCCTCCCTCCCGCTGCTGCGCGCCGGTGTGGAGACAGCGGCAGCGCCGTGCCGTGCCCTTCCGGGGCCGGGGTGCGGCCCGGCCGCCCTCCTCTCCCCTCCCCTCCGGGCGTGGGGTGTCCTGGCTCCCAGGGCACAGCCCGGAGCTGGGAGCTGCCGCCGCCTCCGCCCGAGCGGTACCTGCGAGGAGGCCCTGAGCGCGGCCACCGCGCGCCGAGGAAAACCGGACCTGTGCCAGATAGCCGTGTGTGAACCGTCCCTGTCCCCAGGGACATGCTCGTGGAATGCTATCCTGGGAACAGAAAGTGGAAGAGTGTAAATAAGGAAGAGGTGATGTTATTTGGGCATCTATAGCCCTCTCAGGACGTATTACTGCTTATGCACCTCGTGCTGTACCCGCACCCTGCTGATCTCGGTGGGACCCCAGGTGCCTCCCCGAGTGCACCAGGCAGTGTGACTTCACCGCTGCAGCACGTGGATGCACTTCCCCATTTCAGAAGGATGACAAAAAGTCTCTTTTGGGGGAGGTCCTTTTATCTTAGAATTTCTTTTGTTTATTATGCATGCGGTTCTGAGTGTATGTCCTTGAAGCCGTGGGCAGGAGCGGGTGCCCGGTGCTGACAGGTGGCGGGGCTGCATGGTGACGGCTGGTCACAGCTCCAGGGAGCTCTCTCCTCAGGCTCAGAGCAGCGCTGAGATGGCTCTGCTGGCACACGAGCGGGTTGCTCCCTGTGTAGGCTAACACGGCGGGCAGTCCAAGGCTGGAGCTTGCCTGTGTTTGATACATTGCACTAGGCAGCAAGCCCTAGGAAGTGGGACACAGACCATAACTTCATGAAGCACTCCTGGGAGAAGGCGGTCTGTTTGTTGTGGATGTTGCAAAGGCAACACACTGTGTTACTCTGTAACAGCTGGGTTTTCTGTAGCCAAAAACATGTTGGTCTCCCATGCTGCATTTCCGTGTGCTCAAGGTATTGAAAACTAAACCAAAGGGTTGCTGACAGCTCCAGAGAATCCTAGATCACAGATAAGCATAGGAAGCATTGTTCCCGAGTGCTATATAATTCTGTAGGTACAAATTTCCTGCTTGTTTTTTTTTTTTTCTTTCCCTATAGTATTCTAAGTGCTCTTAAGTGCAGGGATTTTGTTCTGTGGTGGTACATTTAAAACAGGATTCAGTGTCTTGATCAATGAGAATACCATGAAGGCATTTCTTGTGGTTCTCTATATGCATCTGAGTATGCTCAAAACCTGGCCCTGAGGCATCTCCTGGAAGTTAATCACCGCGCCAGGGAAGAGCACCGCTCAAGGTGAGGGATGTCATGCAATCTTCAGCCGCTGAGGGAGTGGCAAGGTGACTTGTGTGTGAAGGCTCTGAGGAAATGCAGTATAAAAAGGAGCGTTTGGTCTGTGTTTGCCTGACTTGTATGCATAGGGTGGGTTTTTTTCCTGGTCTTATCAGACTCCTGATATTTTATTTCTGTACCAAAGGTTACATTTCCAGTTTGTGTTCTGAAAGGTAGTTTGCTGCCTTGTAAAGAAAGCCTTTGTCATTCTAATACATATTTAACATTTTGATTGCCGTGCCATAAAACATATCTTCTGTGCAAAGTTTCCGTTACAACCAGCAGTGTATGTCCATGGAAGCACATGATCTTGCCGGTACAGTACAGATCCTGAGCGATCCACGCATGGCTCCGTGCTGTTGCTGCACACACATTCCTCTTATAAAAAGTTTGGCATTTTGGATCTTAATGGATGATGATACCTCACGGTGATGCCATGAGTCAGGCACCCGCTCAGGCCCACCGCTTTGTCTGCCGTTTCCCACTGGCAGCTCCAGGTGTCTCACCGTACAGCACGCAACGTGTTGAACTGTGCTAGGGAGGCAGTGAACTCTGCATAATCATTGGAGAAAGTAATCATTGAGAAAACACCTGCCTCTCTTAGCGTCTCTGAATCACCACCAAAAGACCTCCAGAAATCTCTGGCTCTTTCCATTGATTAGGAGTGGAGCTTGGATGGTCTGTGAAGATCATCAGGTTCATTCTGAAAGGGCAAGCAATTAATCTGGAAATTGTTTAGGTCCAGGGATAGTCTGTGCATAGCTTCACTGGGATGAACAGACAGCCTGCTGGGCTGCAGGCGTGTGGGTTTGCTGCACAGCACTCTGCTCAGCTCCCAGGCTATGGATAATCCAGCTGATTTGAAGTCAGCTGTTGAGTTACTCTCTGTGCAGCTATAAAGTGTGTGCTTATCATTGCCAATCTTGGAAATTCACAGAGGATAAATTAGGTGTTCTAAGTATCCTTTTCTTAACAAGTAGAAAAAAATGGACTAAAGCACACTGTATTCTTCCTGTAAAGTCAAATACTCTTGTTTTTTTCCATCTACTCATAGCACAAGGGATCCTGCAGCTAGGTTACAGAAGGAGGTCAAAGACTTCATTATGAAATCAACTAACAGTATAATCTTAATGTGTTTCTGCATCCTGATGCTTATGCCTGATTAACTGATGGCTATTTGTACTAGCTGACCACATGCCATCATCCTGTCGGTAACAGCACTATCAGTTTTTTAGCTGCATTTTGCACACTTAACTCTTAGTGCACGAAACAGAACGAATTGCTAGTGCCCCCAATTGTTTTTTTCCTCCTAGATTTGAGGCCACAAGACAGTCATTGCTCTTTATAGATAATTTAATAGACTCAAAGTGAATTGTGAATTTGTGTCAGAAATGTCAGTTAAACTTAATTCTCCTTTTTTTGTTGCATGCGTTATGGGCTATAATAAATAAGACAGAATAGGAATGTGATAGAAACAGAAATAGATTCTTGCGGATGGTTACTCACCCTATTAACAAGTGTCCTTATTAGAAGGTATGGAACTCAAAACTGTTATAAAATTAAGTAGCAAATATTGTGAGAAAAGTCGTTACCTTTTATGGGAAGAAGAGGAGGGCTCTTAAACCTTCCTGAGGCTTTGTCTTTGAGAGAAGTAGGGCTACAGGCAGGACATCTGCAAAATCCGAGAATTTGCAACTAGCTCTGCTTTCTTTGTTTCTTGGAAATCTCTGAGGTGTTGCAGCCCTATGTGCTGATCTTAGCTTCTCATTTGTTTCCCTTAGCAACACAGCTTCTTGTCTTCATGGTGGAAGTTAGTTTTATCCATGATGATGTGTATCTTTTTTCAGTATTTCAGTTGAATCATCAAAGAAAAATCGTATTGTAATAGCTATTTCTTTTATTTCTTCCGTCTTCTGGCTTAATATGCTCTGGCACACTAATTTTCTTGGGGGGCTGTTTTGGGTTTCCTAAACGAAGGATTGGGCATGGTCTCTCAAAGTCTTGTGTAAATTGTCCTTTTAATGGGTCACTGGAGAGATGCTATCCTGTATTGCATAAGTATATTTCAGCCACCGGTAGCCTGAAAATTCTACAGATTCAAGACATTCTGGTGATACTTTATCTGTTACAATAAAAATGATTTTCTGCTGTAACTGAATGGTGTTACCAAAAAGGGAGAGGGAGGGATTAGGCTTTGTTTTGACACAAGAAGCCACCAGAGAAAGAACTCTCCGAGTTCACTGGTCTGTAATTCACAGACGCCGGTTTCAGTGTTCAGAATTTCCAGCTTGTTTTTCAGGATGTTGTCTTAGAAGTAGTCAATGTCATTGTAGACAGAGTGTATTAAATCTGGTAGCAAGCTATCACATACAGCTCAAATGCACAGTTATGTTGTAGTGACATGGGCACAATAGATCTTGGCTTTAAAATAGTCTACATAAAAATGAGTGAGAAAATACGTGAAGCTCAGAGTCCTTTGTGCTCTGAAGTGATAGGAAATGTCTATAGGTTCTACATTCATATTCTTTTGTGGTGGCAATGTTTGTCCCTGAGGCAATGAATTCAGTTTCTCAGTCAACTTACCGATACTCTAAATATTAAACATATATCAGCACACAACCCCATCTTAGCCTAGTGGCTTTAGCCTTTAACAGCTAACCTCCATGGGCCGGATCTGTGTTCTGTGTGCCATATATTAGAGAGAAACTGAAAGAAAATGATCCCAAATTAAGATCATGCCAAACTGGAAGAGGACTGAGTGTTACAAATAAACTGTTGGTTTTGAATTATCACTCAAGATAGCAGGTGAGGTTTGCTTTTCATGTGCTTCCTTTTTGCAGAAGGGGAAATAATGAGATGGACTTTACTTCCTCTGGGTAAAGATGAGAGACTTTGCTCATGAATACGAGTTGTATAGTTCTCTTCCTTACCAGGAACATAAAACATAAATTAATAAAAGGTTCTTGCCATGTTATATTATGAACCATTACTGAGACAAACTTTTCCAGAACCAAGCTTGGTAGCTCCTACTATGAAAAGGAACTTCTCCATTGAGCGATGTGGTGTTGTCTGCAAGTGGTTCCTTGTGGTGCCTCTCTTCATTGAAAGGCCTGTCTGTTGTTTTGTGTTAGTCGCTTTTTTCATCTCTGCACAGGAGAATGATCTTGCCATGACATTCAGTGCTTTGTGTTTTTTTCCAGAAGAGACTACTTACTATACTGGCTGAATCACTTGCTGTAACAGGGAACCGTTGTTTCAAAAAACATGCTGACAGATAAACATGCTGTTTCTTTTTGAGGAGAACCAACAGAAGGCAGTTTACTGTTTAGGCTGTTTCTAGCATATTTTATATCAAACTCAAGCATGTGTGTAAATGATTATATGCTGTACCAATATGTTTGATGTTTCAAAAAAAGCTTGAATGAGTTTGATGCCTGTATTTCCAAACTATTTTTCATCAAATTCAGCTGAACATCCACTTCAAAATACAGGAGTACATGTATCTGCACCATGGGTGACTTGTTGGCATGAAACAGTGCTTTGCCTTCATCTAGCAATGACTGGATGTTCTCTATTTCAAGTTTTCTGAGACAATTGACTTCCATTATGGGCAATTAAAAGGTGTTTTTTGCACTTGCTTATTTGACTACTTTAGTGAGGACAGACCTTTTTGTGGTTTGAGACAACTTTATCCTAGGCCTCTATAATCATCATACTTCATAGCATAGTAGAACAGTACTGCTGTTATAGCTTCTTATTGCAATATCAAAGTAAGCTTTTTTTTTTAATCATAGGATAAATATCAAGCATTACTTTCAAGAGTAGCTTGTAGATGGTGAAACTATGCCACATTTTTGCTTTTGTATTAACAAATATTTCTACACCTTGATTACAGTGAACTGAAGCAAATGATTTTAATGGGAACCACACCTGTGTTTTACATTCTACCAAAGTACCTAACAAAGGATGAATATTGCTAAAATAATCTGCTATTAAAAATATATGCAAAGAATAAATTGTTGCTAATGCCCCAGGTTCCTGTAGTTTTTAACGAGTTTAATAAGTTTAAATTATACATTAAAAAGTGCTTTGGAAAATTTTACCGATGATCTTTTTAATTAAGCTTTTTAGTAAGACCAATATTCAAACTATTGGCAAATGCTGCTGGCAATAGTGAAGTCAGCTTAACACAACTAAGTCTCATGAAATTTAAAAATGACATTAAAAGAGGTGAAAGTGGAAACTAATGATTAAACTAATATGAATTTGAGTTAGGCTATTACTTGTTTAAGAAGCACATTCAACATCTGAGAATCTCTTCTGTAGACAGAAGAAAGAAAAGCAGCCTCAACTTGACAGCAATGAGTGGAACTTCTGTCCTCGTGCTTCTGCAGCTTGCAGGTTTCTGGGGCACTCCGAGCTCCTCTCCATGCCTGCAGCAGAGGGCCTGAGCCACGTGGCTGTGTCCCTTGGCAGAGCCTGCTGCCCATGGCCTGGCCAGCCTTGGTGGTGTGCCGTGGTCTCACGTGGTCAGGGTGTGCGGCCTGTCAGCATTTTGGAGCCTGTCCTGAGCATAGGTGGTATGATCTCCTTCCACCCAGACCAAGCTGGCTCTACACAGGCATGCAGGCATAAACCGTGTGACTTCATTAGTTCGGTACTTCACCAGAGCTAATTAGCCTTGACATGCAGCCATGCGTACCACCTGCTGCTATCACAGGTCACAGTTCTGCAGCTTGCAGACTTAGCTGGGTCTGCGCACAGGCCAAGGGACTTGCTCTTTTTCGCCCACACTGTTCACGTTGACAACTGTTAGAAATATGCCAGTGCAGTATCCTATGAGGGTGTTTACAGTGAATTATGGAGTTTATCCTCTCAGAAAACCATGAGTATGTTCTCCAGATCTTCTCATTACCACCTCTGTCTCATTAGCCTACTCTTGATACATCTTCATATACTTCATGTAGCTCGATGTACTAATATTTGAATATACTTTAAGTTAAAATTGCTCTGTTTTTCGTTCACCTTTCACTTGGTACCATGCTTGTTAGCCTGAACAGCAAGAATGAATTTTAATGCCATTTAAAACTGTTTTTCTTGCTTTGCTCTGTTTTCTGTGGCTGAGGGCCTTTGATTTAATTAAGCTGGATTTTCAAAAGAATTAATGCATGGTAACAACCTGTATTGGTTAAGAAAATAAGTGGATTTTGAGAAGAAAATGGGATTTGGTGAGGAATGTCAGTACAAGTGAAATAAGGAACAATTTCCTAACTGTTGAGTGGATGTTAAATTCTTATACTCTGATAATGACTGCCAGAAAATTCATCACTACAGAAAACATAGCATGCTAAATATACAGACATTTCTTCTTAATCAGACATTACCTAAGTCCATCTAAATTAGTCAGAGTGCCTGAAACTATATAGCAGAAAAATGCATGTTTACTCTTAGAATGTAGAGCACTTTACGATCTAATAGACTACGACAGCTCCAAGCTGCTGTTGTTCTTATCCCCCATGCTTGGGGCTGGAATGTGGTTCACTGTATTTGCATAACTATTTTGTATGTCTGAACATAATTTGTTTCAGTTACACAAAGTTCTGATATCTGCATTTCTCTTTGCTCTTGTAGAATAAAATATGAGTTTAGTTCCATAGGACAAGGATCCATTGATCAGGACTGGGCAACTCTTGGTAGGCACTGTACAAGTTCTAGGGTTTCAAACTCACTCTGGTCAGTCATGCTCTGAAAGAGGCAGTCTGTCTGCCACCACCTCCACATCTCTGCTGCCTTCCTTATGTCCTGAGCTGAGAAATCACTCACAGGAAGTAATTAATTGACAGAAGGGTATTTAACTTGAATTTGGATCAGATATAACTTGCCTTGAAGTTGCTGTTGTCAACAACGTAGAAAAAGGTATGGAGAGGGCAAGTGCAAGAAGCAGTCACATGAGGAAAGTTATGTACGGAGGCATACAGGGAACTGAAGAAATCTTCATATGTGTTTGTGGTGGTGTTTTAATAAAGCTTGATCTTCTGCATTTTAATGATTTATAGTTCTGTGCAGGGTGTCCATGTATTAAGGATAATATATAGTAGGGCAATCATGAAACAGCCAGTGTTCTTTTTAGGACTCCTCAAAATTATGCTGTCACTTATGATAACTAATATGTTTGAGTCTTATTTGGCATTTTTGTAAATGTGATTCAAATTCATCCTAGTATTTCTTCTTCATTTACAGTGTCTGTTTTTTAATGTTCTCCTGAAGCTAAGTTTAAAAAGTCCATTTCCTCTTTCATCTGTTGTGATTCTTCTAATAACCCCTTTCACAGTGGTCTGGCTGTGCTCAGTGCCTTGTTCTCTGCAGAGCTGCTTCATCCTTTCCGAGCATTGGCACAATTTGAGGAAGTGTGAGTTTCTGCTGTTAGCAGATGTCTCCTCTTTAAAATACCTACTATTATATATATATTTATTACTATCCAATAATGCTTCTTTAAGTTAAAAATGTCTTATTCTTTTAATCTTAATATTTTTAGAGGCACCCAAGGGGCTCCATGATGCCTCCCTCCCAGTTCAAAAGATTTTGGCTAGGGGATACCACAAGCTTTTTTAGCAAAAACTATTGTGGGAATGCTGGAGAAAAAAAAGAGGGGGGGGAGGTGTCTTATGTGTTTTTCAGTTGCTGCAGATTTTTCCGCTTGCATACCAGCTAGGCTAAGAAGTCTTCAAGCTATGGCAACAGTTGAAAGAAGCATATAATCCATATCCTCTCTCATGTCCATTTCCACACTAGATTTTGGAGAAAGCCCATAAGGGAGACAGTGCTTGGAAAGCATTTTTCTTGTTAAAGCTGCTAATTGAAATAGAAGTAACTGAAATACGAGTTGAATAGAAATATGTTCCTGCACCCTTTAGTTTTGAACATTTTTGGAATACACTGAAGGACTAGACTACTTTGCAGCTTGTCATAGATGCATACTTGCATCAAAACCTGCCTTCCAGTCAGCCAGTGGATCTCCCAGTTGCAATTAGGGGAACTAAAATGAAAATTTAGAAGTCTGCAAATTATCGATAAGTGAATTAAATGATTTTAAACCAGGGCTGCAAAGGTGTTGAAGGGTCTAGAGGGCAAGGTCTATGAGGATCAGCTGAGGTCCCTTGGTCTGTGCAGCCCAGAGCAGAGGAGGCTGAGGGGAGGCCTCATGGTAGTGTACAGCTTCCTCACAAGGGGAGCAGAGTGGCAGCGCTGAGCTCTGCTCTCTGGTGACAGGGACAGGACCTAAGGGAACAACATGGAGCTGTGTCAGGGGAGGGTCAGGCTGGGGATTAGGAAAAGGTTCTTTACCAGAGGGTGGTGGGCATGGAAAAGGCTCCCCAGGGCAGTGGTCACTGCCCCACTCTGTCAGAGTTCAAGGATTATTTGGACGTGGTTCTCAGATATAGGGTTTGAATTTTAGGTGGTCCTGTGTGGAGCCAGGAGCTGGGCTCCATGATCCTCATGGAATATCCAACTCAGATATTCTGTGACTATGATTCTAAGATTAAAATACATGCTTTTTTAGTTCTGAGATTTTAAAATTTATTAGTGTTTCTAAGCCAGACAGAACATATGAATGCAGAGTCTCTTACTGAAGATGTTTCTTGTGCTGAGCATCTGAGCTGCAGGAACTGACATGAGCTCTGCACTGGCCAGGCTTGTAGTCCTCTCCTTTTACAGTCTATCACAGCTACCATGGGTCCAGCTAACTTCAGGTGGAACTATCCACATGGAACTATAAACATAGCTTGGTATAGACTAAAGCAAAGCTATTTCATTACTGTGGTCCCATGAGGCCTTTTCTGCAGCCTCTGAATAGGCAATGAGTAGGGTTGTCCTGCCAAGATAATCACTTACACCAGAGCTCCATTTATATACAAAGAAACTGCTTAGAGAACTTCCTCCATCAGTGCTACCACCACAACTAATGTTGAGCTTAGCTTTTGAACCCAAGACTTCGATTTTTTTGTTGTTTCCAAAAGTGTGTCACAAATAGTATGAGTGTTTTGAATGCTTTAAATTGAAAAAAGCTGGTCTTTAAATTGACAGATCTATGGCATATCAGATGACAAGAACAAAAATCTTGGAAATGGAAAACATGGATGTAAAGTCAAGCAAGAATGTGTTATTTGAGATTAGGAGACCGAATGTAAAAGTAGGGAGTGATTGATTCAACGAGGGTACCAATATGAGGGTACCAATAAGGACTTTCGCAATTAAATGGGATGATTCTCATTATTTTAAAGAAAGTATATTGCTTAACTGAATTTAATGTCTCCTGTAACACTTGGTTATAACGTTGGGACTAATGGTTAATTTTAAAGACTGAGCTAATAGAAACAGGTAATTTTTGGAAAAATGAGGAAGATTCAAACACAGAAATCAGTACTTCAGACAGCTAAAGACATGTTAGGATTGTTCTCTTCCAACCCAGGGTCCTCTGGCTTCTAGAGAGAGATGTGCTGAGAAAAGATCTTTGCGGAAACCATGGTTTATGCTTTCAGGGAAGCATAAAGCATATGTATTGCAATATATAAAGCATCTTTGACATTCAGAATGAAATCTGTTTGGATTGATAGCACAGAAGTAAAAGGCCATATTAGCAGCTTCATCTTGATACTTCCAGTGTAGTTTAGATTTTTTTTCTTTTTTGATGACCACAGCATATCTAAATATTTGTCTTTACTTGTTCAGAGCTCTGCAAGGAGTAATTACCATCAATCAACTTGTCATATTTCATTCGAGCGGTGTTGAAGTCAGCAAGTTGTACAGGTGGAGCACGTGGTGCCTGAAATACTTTCTGTACTTTATATTACTGATATGAGTTTGTATGCTATTTTAATTATAGGCTTAGCAGGAAAAAAAAAAGATGAGAGATTCATGCTGTTTTAAAAATGTTTGTCAAAACATATGGAAACACAGATTCTGTCTTAGAGCTTTTTTACTTAATGCATGAAAGCTGGTTGGTTTACTCAGGCTTATCCTTTTTTCAAGTTGTCAAAATAATTGGCTGTGTTGTGTTTGAGTCCTCTGTAACAATGTTAGGTCAGCTAGTTCACAAGTGTTCTGTAAGACCCCATAAATTCCTACTTTAAATTCTAGATGTCTGCTAAATTCTAGATTGTTATTGTGTAAGTACTTTGAAGTAATGAGTGGGCACAGTAAGCGAACCAATATGACATGTGAATGTATTTCTAATCTGAACTACTTGTCCTACTTCATCCAGCACCCAACCACAATCAACATATCTGTTAAAGTTTTGCTTGGACTCTGAGGCAGCGTGCTGCAAATACTAAGCTCTGGATTGATACTTCAGTCAGCCTGTCCTTCACAGTCAGATGGAGACTTTGGAGAAAAAGAGTGACTTCCTTGGTTTGCAGACAGAGAGCAACATGGAACAACCATTCAGTATTAGTTCCTTGGTAAGTATTACAAAGAAATGCTTTAATGACTTAGCACACTTTCAAATAAGCAACAATTCAGGAGTTTTTTTAGCAGTACTGATGTCAGCTGAAAGGGTATTTTCATGAATTCTGCCAGTTCCTCACATGCTGTGCTCTGTTTTTTCTTTTGCAGAATCAGTTCTAGATTCTTAGACTTCAACTGCTCATTTGCCACTGGAAAATGAACTGTTGACTGGTCAGGGAAACATACTGCTCTTTGTTAGTTGAGCTGTACCCAGAAGTCATACACAATCCACCATAGAATCACATCAGAGTAGTTTGCGTATTCAGGACTTTCACAAATTATTTAATTTTTGAAGGATTCTGAAGAATACATACTGTTTTGCTTTTGATCATTTCTGCTGGAGTTTACTTAATTTTCATATTTTTTGAGATTTTCTTATAGTGAGAAGATTTACTGAGAGGGATTTTTATTTGTAATGCAATTGAGAAACATGAGACTTTAACAGTTGCTAGCAGTGTGGAAACTGATACCTATTTTGAGAAGCTTATTTTCCTCTAGTTTCTTGAATAAGATCATTTACTGAAAGTGAAATGTAATATCTGGTTCTCCTTGCTGATCTCTGTTCTTCTTCAGAAAAAGCTAGTAGCAATTCCTGACCATACTGATGTCTCTGTGACCCCAGAAGAAAGAGTACGTGCCTTAAGCAAGCTTGGCAGTAATATCACAATCAATGAGGACATCACTCCACGTCGTTACTTTAGATCTGGAGTCGAGATGGAACGAATGGCATCAATATATATGGAGGAGGGAAATCTGGAGAATGCTTTCGTTTTTTATAACAAGTTTATAACGTAAGCAGCAGTTTATGGTAATTGTAGCTACAGTTCTAAGTTCCCATACTATAGCTGTAGTTCTAAGTAAATAGAAATGAATATTTGCAATGAAAATGAAGCACCCTTTTAGACTGGGAGAAAGATGTTCACTATTTTCTTGCAGAATAGCTGTGTTCTTTTGAAATCTTTATAGTCTTTGTTTAATTTCTTCTTAACTGTTAGTATAGTAGTCTTCTTATCTGTCTATTAACTGCCAGCAGTGAATTAACGTAATGTAGGGAGGCTGAAGTTTACTGTACCAGGCTATACTACGAGCACTGTTCCCCACAGGTTATTATGTATCAATCGGCATGCTGGTAAAATACAATGTAAGCCTTAACAATCAATGTTTACGTAAGATATTCTGAGACTAATAATTAAGCCCTATGAGCCTCAGCAGATTTTAAAGATGGGAATATAGCACAGCATTGTAAACAACAAAAAATCCACCATTTTGCCCCAAAGGGATTAAGGATAAATCATTGCTTCTTACAGCAGTAAATACTAAATCCACAATACATGTTCATTGTATCATTATTTTCCCCAGCCAAAAAATATCTGGAAAGCTTTCCTTACAACTCAAAACAATCAGCTGAAAAATATATCACTGGCAGATTTACACTTCAACTAGCTAGCTTTGCTGTAGGGTTGATTGTTTAGTTTGCTACTTTTAAAAGAGTTTTTTTAAAAGATATATTTTAGATTTTTTTTATAGTAAGAAACATCTTTCCCTCCCCTTATTTTCCTCATACTCTGAAAACTAAACCAGATTTTTCTTATTCAAGTATTCTAAATGCATGCATGCATCTGTCTAAAAAAAGAGGGTCTGGAAGTGAACATTGCATAAATTGCTGGAAAAAAATGATAGCAGCTGTGAATTCTAAACTTCTCTGCAGCTGAGTGTTGCCATAATTTAGATGTCTGGATGGGTTAATAGTACTGCATTTAGCTGTGCAGCTTAGTCTGGTAGAAATAACTGCTTTAATGATAGTCAGTACCTTATTTAAGATTCACCATTTCAGCTAAGGAGACAGATTAAGATGACAGAAATGAAATTTAGTAACACTGTCTGGTGTGGAGGATATTTTCAGGTGCTGAGTGCTAGTTAATTCTTTAACCCAACCCACCACTAAAGAGAAACAAAACATATTCAGATGTGGAAAATGACCTCCTGTCATTACCCTGTGTGTCTCATGAGTCCATACAAGAGTTTAAGTAATAGCTTAAACAAATGGATGTGTAGAAAACTGCTCTAAGTCATCTGGATTTCAGCGTTCAGCAGTTATAACATGTGTAACTGATGTCTCTGCCAAAGAAAAGCTAGCAGAGCTGCTCTGGCTGCTGAGGCAAATGTGCATATTTAATTTTCTAGCTTGTTTGTGGAAAAGCTGCCCAGTCACCGAGACTATCACCAATGTGCAGTACCAGAAAAACAAGTTATTATTAAGGTAGGGTTACTGTTTCCTGAACTTTGAGAGTTTTCCCCATTTCTGTTCTTTCCTATCATATCCTTTCCCCTAGTGCATACATAGCCCAAGGCAGCCAACAGAGCTTGAAGTTGTAACTTTCTCAACCAGCCATTTGTGTTTTATTTTAGTTTAACTACTTGATCATTACTGGAAATGAAATTAATATTCTAAAAAGTGAATACAAACAGTATCTGGAGTAAATCAGCAGATTGTTGAAAACCCAAGTATATCTATTTCTGAAAGTTTACATTTGAAAAATACACTACCCTACCAGTACATACAGTTTGATTCTGGCCCTAATTATGTGAATGGATAATGGTCTGTGGTGCAATCTCAGAAGCGAGATCACTTCAGATAGATTTCTAGTGATCCCAGGTAGAGTATTAAATGGTTCAATGGTTGTAAACAAAAGATTTCAACTTACACAACAGTGATCTCCCACCAAGACGAGGAACAGCCAGATCCCACACAAGACATCCTTTCCCCTTGGTGGCTGGCTCTTAAATGAGCCCAGGGTAGTCCCACCCTGGGTCCACCCCTCCTGGTCACATGGAGGGGGGGTACAGGTGTTCCTTAGGCCAGCCACTGCCCTTCACCAGGTGCTCAATCACTAATTCAGGCCATGACCTCCTGTTTCCCTTACATGGTCCAAACTCCTTTGGAAACAGAAAGAGAGATGTGTGGCCTTACCGGTGTCTGTGCTTTATTTGCTTACCTGCCAAAGAATCAAAGTGATTCTTCTTTCAAAGTAAAATCAAATATATTACTAAATATGTATTTGTTTTGTTAAGTTTTTACAAGCTTTTTTCTTTTTTCCTCCACTTGTATCAAAATAGTCTTTTTTTTTTTTCCTAGAAGTCAAATTTCAAGAACAGTCTTATGAGGAACTTAAAACATCTGGAATTGTCCACTGAGAATTGTTAGAATAAGCATAAGTGTCTTTTCTGCTTTATATTGCCTATTTGCATGGCTTTCTCTACTGTTAAAGCTGCATAATGTCATCTTCAAGGCTAAAACACTTCATGCCAACTGTTATTTGACTGTGACTCACAATCCAGGGAAATACCCCTGCTGAGAAAGAGAGAAGGGATCTAACATATGCTCCCCTCTATTGCACGTGGTTACTTCCCCCCCTCACTTACAGCCTCTAAATTATTTTGTAGTGGCCTCTGCATCAGCAGAAAACATTGATGGCACTGTTTGCTTTTGTTTAAGTTCAGAATCTGCCAGAGCTGTCACAGAAAGCCACATGTGTAACTGTAGCCTTTCTTTTTTCCACCTAGAAATGGGCATATTAAGCTTTATTTCTGTCCAGGGAGTCCCAGACTAAAATGTGTTGATCCTGCCTGAAACACTGAAAGTTGGCCTTAGTTTTGTTTATAAAATACACCTACATAACAAAATGTTAGTCATCACACACCTGTTAAACGAAACAGAGATAAATGATTGCTGGAAAAATTATCTTTTCTTTAGATCACAAGCAGTTTATAACACCTTTCACTGATATCAATTAATAAAGCATTATTGAAATCAATGTACCATGTAAGTTTAATAAGCTGATTATTTACTGTGTAGTTCTTCCCTTCTTTCCTGGGAGAAGAGCAGTATTTTTTAATATTGTATTTTTTTGACATCTGCATTACAGATGAGTTTGGTTTTCAGGTGGTCCTTTTTTAAAGTGAAAAGTTAACTTACCTATCTTTCTACCCCACTCCATCCAAAGAAACTGAAGGAGGTTGCATTTCCACGGACAGATGAACTGAAGAGAGATCTTTTAAAAAAATATAACTTAGAATATCAAGAATACATGCAAAACAAAGTAAGTTTCATATGGTTATGAAATTGTTGTATGAATATTTTTTGCATCATATACAACTTCATAAAAATAAAGCAGTAATATAGCAATTCTGCAAGAACCTAGTCATCCAGGGGACTGCTTAGGATGACTTTTCACTTCTCTGAATCTGATCCGTTGGTCATTTGAAAATAAGTAATGCAAGTGTGAGCTTGGAAATAAATGTGCTGTGATATTTGCATAATAGTCAAAGATCAGAACAGGCCTTTGGCACACTCAGATTCAGTTTTATAGGGAGGATACTGTTCAGACACCTCCATGAGTCTGCAGAAAAGGCGTGTTGGCTCTGAGACCAGAGGGGTGGCAGAGATGGCACACAGTGTGTCTGGGGCTGGGGAGGGCATGCACACAAAGTCAGGGTTAAGCCCCTCTCAGTATAGGGAGCAATCCAGAGGAAGTCAGGGAAAGAAAGAAGCAGGACAAAGTCGACCGATTTATCCAAACATCTCTTGTTGCACTGAAAATTTTAAGGACTTACGCTTGTGTCTCATCTCTTTACCACCACTGTTCTGAAAACTCCTTTTTTAATAACTGTATTATAGTGGCTAAACGAGCAAAGTGTTCTCACTACTGAAGTAAAACACAAAGCATCCCAGGTATGCAGGTTGGGAGCTTTGTGTTAGGCCTTACTTGCTTACAGTGCTTTGTTCCATATCATACTAATCTGGGGGACAGAGTAGTGTTCAGCTAACAGGTTCCAAAAGGCTTTTTTTTACACAACTATGTTTTTTTTTTTTTTTTAGTATTCTTAGAAGTTAACTATTTTATGTATGTTTCAGAACAAGTGTAAAACTGAATCTCTGAAGAAACTGGAGCAGCAGAAGCTTATAGAGGCAGAGAAGAAACGAATCGCACATATGCGGCAACAGCAGCTTGAATCAGAACAGTTTCAGTTCTTTGAGGATCAACTTAAGAAGCAAGAACTGGCTCGAGATCAGAAAATGAAAGAGAGCGTGGTTATGTCTGAACAGATAGATGGAAGTATGCTGTCTTGTATTTCTGTACCTGAGAACAGTTCCTTATCTACCACGTTGCTTGAGAAAAAAGAGAAGAGTGGCACATGTGGCTGTACTGGGCATTCACCTCCAGTAAACCGGGCCCTAAAGCCAGCGGCTGCTTTAAGTGCTGTTCAGAGTAAGTGCATAGGTTTCGTACTCTTTATCTGCTTCTTTAATGCTTATAGCAGATCACGTGTTGCATGTGCATATGATGGTATCTGGAATTAAAGGTCTTTTCCAACCTAATGATTCTATGATTTGTTCACTTTGAGAGTGTCTGTAGTGAAATAAACATGAACAGATTGATGTATGCATAACGGTTCCATACAGTTTCCTCATTTTTAGTAAGGAGATCTGTTGTACAGTTTCACACTTTCCAGCTGAGTGCCAGTAGATGGATCTGGAGACGGAGCCTCGGTGTTCCTATGGTATGAAGTCTGCTTGAATCTTGTCATTGGCTTCAAGGGAACAGACGCAGAATCAGCAGAGGGTTCAGTCAAAGAAGTTTTTTCAAAAGCCCTGGCCTGGAAAATGGGATCAACTCACTGTCACCTCAGAGGCAGGCTAGCTAGCATATTTTATGAGTTGGTGACCTCAATTCAACATGATGTGCTTGCAGTGTAGATGTAGTCTGATTCGAGATCTGTGATGTGATGAGTATAGCTCCTTAATCTTTAGTAATTTCCTCTAACTGTGTATATAAGTTAATTTGCTGTATGTTGCATTAGTTTAAGGAATGTCACCATGTAAGCTACATATGCATCTCTCTCTCTCTCTCTATTTGTTTGTTAGCTCAATTGGCTGAAGCACTCAGAGGTGTAATTTTACCCAGAGATCTCTGTCACAAATTTCTGCTGCTAGCGGAGGCAAATACATTACGAGGAATAGAGACGTGTGGAATTCTCTGTGGAAAACTGGTACAGTTTAACTTTCACATTTGTATGGGGGAGACATTTTTCATAATGCTGTATTTTTCCTGTAATGTGCTGATTTCAGAGCAAAAGCAAATCTAAACAATTAATGTTTAATGTAAATGATATTATAACCTGAGTTGTTGCTTCAGCAGTGTGGCCTGATGCTTGCCTTATTGGGAAGCACTTGCTCTAAGTACCCTGCTGTTATCATAAATTTTAGCAAGTTTATCAGCATGCTATACAATACAGGCTTTTTCGAGTACTTTGTTGTCATTCATTTAAGCTAAGTGAGGTTTAGTTACAGGATAATGAAATATAAAGGCTGGTAGAATCTTCTGGGGTCATCAAATTCTTAACAGCAACAGAAAAAGCCCCTCCTTTCCCCCTCAAGCTATAGAACAACAGATTTTTTTTTTTTTCTTGACCCAGATTAGAGTGTCAGGGAAAGAGATGTCATGGCTGATGCTGGCATACAAATAATTTTGAAGAATATGTCCCGTTGTATTAGAATCATGTAAGGACAAAAAATGGCAAGAGCAGTGATGTTCCAAGTTGCACAGAAAATAATTAAAGCATTCTCAAAATTCTTTTTATATCCATGTTTTTAATTTTTTTTTGAAAGACATCTTTTTCAAAGTGGTCTCTGTGAATATTTCAGTTCAACAAACTTATGTTGTTACTAATACTGCCCTAAATGTTTCCATGATAAAATGCTAAGGCATGTTTTCAGGTGCAGTAAGTCAGTATATTGGTATGGCAATCAGTGGAGATATACTATTTTGCTTTAGCTGGAAGGCCAACCTGCTTCAAATTCAGCACCTTTTTCATTAGTTCCTTTGTCCCACTCTAAGTTAGCATCTCAATGTTTGTTTTGCAGACACACAATGAATTTACTATTACCCATGTAATAGTGCCAAAGCAATCTTCGGGACCAGACTACTGTGACATGGAGAATGTGGAAGAATTATTTGGTATTCAGGATCAGTTTGATCTCCTCACTTTGGGTTGGATCCATGTATGTATGTCTCATAGATTCTGGCTTTTCTATATCAGTTCTGCACACTATGTGTAACCAACTCTGGAAATAAACTAAAGAAATAACTGGTATAATCCAAATGAATTTGTTTGCTTAATTCTAATCATAATGATGTAGATGATCATTACTGTTCTCCACAGGTAATGAATATCTCCTAATCAATGAAGTTGAGGATCCTGTTTATGCAATAAGGCCTGCTTTTGCCAGTGCAATTTTTGTTTATCTCCAATTTGGGATATTTTATTAATTTCTAATTCCATTTGCTTTCAAATGTATTCAAAATCCATTCAAAATTCTGTGGATACTGCGTTAAATCCTTTACTAATAATGTGGAGTGTGATTTTACTCTTAGAGATTTTGAACAGTCAAGTAATTTCCCTTTTATCTTGTACTCCTTCATTCCACTTTTTTCCCCTCCATGATTGGAAAGCTGCTTTTACATCTGCTTGTGAATGTGCCTCATGAATTTCCTATTGAGAAAGCACCATAACAATTTAGAATCTGGGTTAATAAGAAGTTAAGAAACCAACCTGGGGAAAGCACTGATGCTTTTACTTGTTAAAACTTATTGTTCCTTCTTGAATGTATGTTGTCCTTGACTTGTAAGAAATATTTCATAACGTTGAATTTTGCCTTTCTTCTTGTAGACACATCCAACACAAACCGCATTCTTATCCAGTGTTGATCTTCATACTCATTGTTCTTATCAGCTAATGTTACCAGAGGCCATTGCAATTGTTTGTTCACCAAAACATAATGAGTGAGTTCTGATTTTTCTAAGTAATTTGTTGATCTTTTCCTCCCACTCCTTATCTTAAAATGTGATCAAATGCAAACAGCACATGTCAACTGGGATGAAGGACAGGAATGAGTGTATCATGAGTTTGTTTTCTTTAATCTGTTTAGACTTGCATGCCAGTCTGTCTGTGCACAGTATTTTTTCTGGCTTCTTTCTCCTCTTTTAAACCCCCTCTGGGGTTTAAATTTTGATTTATTTTTATACTTTGCTCACACAAGTAGTAATGACAGGAGCTGTTTTTCTGTAGACTTCATTGCCAGTGGCCTACCACAGACCTATCTTCATTCTGTCTGATGGAGGAAGTGGAGGGGTTAGACGTATTTCTCTAGGATGATATGGAAATTGCAGTTTGGAGAGTAGAGGGGGGAAAGGTCACACTTTGCCTAATAAGTTTTAAAAAGTAATTTTTGAATTTCACAAAATACAAGTAGTATGCATCTAGTAAAGAGTGAAACTGTAAGAACTAATGTGAAGGTTTATGGTGTAACAGGTTGTCCAGAGACTTTGTTAAGACTCCATACTCCACACTCAAAACCTGAGTGGATACAGTCCGGGACAGCCTGCTCAATGTGATTCTGATTGTGCAGGGAGGTTGGACCACATGATCTTCAGAGGTTCCTTCCAAAACTTTGACAATTCTGTGATTATCCTTTGGCGTGCTTTACATTTCAAGACCCCATGGCTAACTCCATTGCCTAGACTGTGCGTTTCTTGAGACTGTCTGCCTTCTGGCCTTCTGCCCCCATAGATGACTTCTATGAATCCCATTCTAGTTGGCCAACTTTCTGTATGGGCCGTTGAGGTAGCAGAGCTGTAAATACAGCTTGAATGGTAAGTGCACAAGCGCTGGGCTTTGTAGCTCTGAGCAGCGGTGTCTGCATACCTTCTCAAATGGCTGTAATCTCATGAACTGCTTTCAGAGCTTCTGCTGGTACTCTGTCACCAACTCTAACCTGTTACTCCTGTCTGTAACATTCACTGATCAGGTGTCATCTTGTAGTTACCTTTTTTTTCGGTGAAAATAAGCATAGTTTAATGTGTGACCAAGGTAAATCAAATAGATGGGTGATCAATAGTAATGCTTTATAAGTAGATTTTTTTAGAAGTTGCATTTTGATGTATTCCTTCTTTTGAAATTGTCAGGTTGCTTCTGCTGTATCCTAAATGCAGCAGAAATGTTGCTAATAGGACTAGACTCTGGTCGGATTGTGTTGCCAGCTGTGACTGTGCTGTAGATGAGTGGCTATGGAGCATTTTGTTGCAAAACAGACACACAACATATTGGCAGACTGGAGGTGGGATTCTCTTTGAGCACCTGTAGTACACACAGCAGTTCTCTGTGCCAACGCATCTTCCACAGATGGCTGAAGAAGTCCTTGTTTACCTGCTGCTTTAGCTGGACTCAGCAGGATCCCAAGCATATGTAAATAAACAATGCAATAAATGCTGCATGCTCTGTCTTCTCAGTTTCCTACTCTGCTTCACCTGAAGAATAACGCTGATTTCATAGAGGCTTATTATCTGAGTATCGACTTAAATGTGCATCCAAAGACAAGGCCCTTCCGTTTAATTTCTGATTTTCTTTTTCCTGGCTCGTGTTAATCATAGTAAGTCCATCTATAGAGCCAGTGTTCTTTGTAGAAGGGTGCTGGGTGTTTTTTAAAACTTTTTATTCAATACTCAGAGGAAGATCATACATATGCAGCAGTGTATTTTCTAGTGCTTTTTATTACTTGATTAGCTAGGAGTACCTTAAAGAGTGGGGAAGATGCATACTCCCACGAGGCATTTACCAGCCAAGCTTCAAGGCTATTCTTTTCAAGTTGCTCCTCTAGAGTTCAGTGAATGAAATGCAATCCTGAACACTTAGCTTCTGCTCTGTATGTGTTCCTGTATGAATTAACTTCTGCCCTTAGTGTGCTGACCTGCCTTAGAGGAATAGCACCAGTACTATGTCTTCTCCCCATATTCCCTCACTACCTCTCCCTTCACAGCAATACAACTCCCCTTGATTTCAGCCCAGCCTGAGCTCCTGCAGATCAGAGGTTAGGGAGTACCGTCCCATTGTCCTTCTGTTAAGCTATTTGAGTATGAATTTCTGTACTTGTATTACAGTGACACTACATAACAGTAGTTTTTATCTTTTGCTTTCTAGCACTGGCATCTTCAGACTTACTAATGCTGGCATGCTTGAAGTTTCTGCTTGTAAAAAGAAGGGATTTCATCCACATACAAAAGATCCTAGATTGTTTAATGTAAGTACGTAATCCAATATGTTTTTGACTATTCAAATTCTTGCCCATGGTACTGCTGCAAGCAGTAATTATACCTGCTTCAGGTTTGGTTCCTTTATGCTTTTCCCCCATATTAATAACACATTATGCATATTTTCCTAAGATAGACATCAGGAATCTACTAAAGCAGTCAGTGGCAGCCCTGAGATGTTTGTTATGAACTGCCATTCAAATAGTGGCTCAGTTACCAATTCTGCTTGAAGAGCCACAGTTTGAAGTGGGAATTGCTCCTCAGCTCTTCAGCTTTTAAACAAAAACAATTAGTTAATATCTCCCCAACTGTGTTGTCCCAAGAGAACATCCCAGCTGCTGAACAGTGCAGCTAGCAGTAGATTAAGCCTATTTGCTTTGTTTCCCATTGTTCCCACCTTCTCAGAAGCCTTTCTCAGTAACTACTATACCTTTTGATGTTTTAGTAGCATAGTATGCTGTACGTATGGCTCAACATTATAGTCATTCAGAATTACCAGAAATGTCACTTCTATCTGGAAAAAAAAGGTCTTTATCTTTGAATAATTATGATTTTTAAATGGGGCTCAGTTCAAATACAGAACTCATACCTCTAGCTCAAACTAAAACAACTAAAATGCTTTAAAATTATTTCTTTGTTGTAGGACTTCCAGAATGTCAGTACTACTCAAAAAGAAGGAGTGTTTGGGTTCTTTGCTTTGCTTTGTTCCTTTATCATTGACTCTAGGAGCATTGAGAAGGTAGTCAAAGTCTGAAACAAAATGCTAAAGCTTTTGTTCCAGATAAGCTCTTTTCAGTGGTCCTCTGTTGACTTAGTTCATGAATGAAGTTACTGGCTGCTTGAACTCATAAACATTAGACGCATTGCTGTGTCACGTATCAAACACAAATATCCTGTCAGGTACAATCCCCCAAAACACATTCATCTTCCAACACGAACAGTAAGATCACAGCCTTTTTTTCCTGGAGAAAAAGTATCAGGACAAAAAATATAGGAAGCTTCCTGAAACCTGACAGGAACAACCCTAATGTGTGTCTGTCTGATTTATAATGAAAGCTCTTCTCCACAGATGCAACACATGCTGTTGCTTAGTCATGGCTTTGTCTAAAGACACAAGCTAGTCCTAAATGCCTAAAAAAAAAGAAAGAAAGAAACTAACAAAAAAACATATGGATAGACACACCTGAAGCTACTGCAGGACAAGAATGGAGTTCAAGCTTTCCCTGCTGCTGTCCTCCATGCACCTGTGCTAACACAGCACACAGTTCCTTCCCCCTTCATTTCAGATATCCCCTGCTGTAAAGGATTGCACTGAACTACAGTCTGTTTCATAAGCAAGCACTAAGCAATGTCCTGTATAGAAATATATTTCTCTTCCTGTGTTACAGTACTTGCTTTATACAGTAGCCTACACCTGCAAAGACAACATTTGTCTGTGACCAGGCACAGTGATTAGGTAGAGTCAAAGTTGGATATATGTGCATAATTATTAAGCATGCTCAGAATTTTTTTTTTTAAATAGTCTAAACTATGCTATTTTGCTGAAAATAGTTTGTGAATAATCAATTTTCTTCCACAGCCATGTACTCACGTGGTTGGGAAAGACATAAAGATAATTGTGCTGGATCTGAGGTGATACAGATGGACAATAACAACGTTGCTGTACAGGTGGCCAACAGAGAAAAACGGCTCCCTGTTTTTCTTACATTTTCAGAAATGACTTTTATATTTATACATTTTAGATTGAATTGTTTGGTATTTATTGCTTTAGTCTCTTTTGGAGTTCTTTTGTTGCTCTGTCAAAATGGAGCTCAGTGGCATTACCCCTGAATCGTAAATGTATCATCTCACTAAAAACAATAAACAGAACTTCAAGCAACAGTAACTAAGTTGAAATAAGTAATGCTTCTTTTGTCATTTGTTGGTATTAATTGCTGTCTGAGAATTACAGATTTTTAACAGTGGTTGGCTTTTTGTGATTTCCAGCTACATACAGCTATTTGTAGCTTCCCTGAATTTACATTCTATGTAGTAGAGGCAAAGACATAATGCAGCGATTTTATTTTCATCCCTGTATAGCTCAAGGTTCTGTTAAGTCATAAAGGAGAAAGCATAAGTAAGAAAGACCTTTACCTGAGTGCTGACCCTCATTGTGTCCTGGAGCAGCAGAGAGGCATCTAGCAGAAACTCCTACTTGAAATCAAGTTCTGATCCTGAAAGGGATTCCCTGGATCTGGCTAGGGTTAAATAAAAAGATCTATCTAGAGTTAGAAGGAAGAACCATACAAAGGTATTTGCTCTTACAAGAGTTTATTTAGCATCTGCTCCAAGAACCTNTATATATACACACTTCTAAGACAGCAATACTGGCTTCAACTTCTATGCATATAATTCTCTTTTAAAATTAGTTTCATATATTTAGGACATTAAGTGAAATTAGAAAAGCCATAGAAAAAGAACATGGTCTAAAAACATTATCTGCTCTGATTACATTATATCCCCCCCCTCCAAAAACAAAAAAAAGTTCTGAAGTATAAGTATATTGAGCCAGCTTAATTACCCTTTAGACTTTGCTGGAAATCACAACAAAAATAGGCTATGCTCATCCTGAGAACATACAATAATAGCAAAGTCACTTTTTCAATCTAATCANTCAAGCTTTCCCTGCTGCTGTCCTCCATGCACCTGTGCTAACACAGCACACAGTTCCTTCCCCCTTCATTTCAGATATCCCCTGCTGTAAAGGATTGCACTGAACTACAGTCTGTTTCATAAGCAAGCACTAAGCAATGTCCTGTATAGAAATATATTTCTCTTCCTGTGTTACAGTACTTGCTTTATACAGTAGCCTACACCTGCAAAGACAACATTTGTCTGTGAACAGGCACAGTGATTAGGTAGAGTCAAAGTTGGATATATGTGCATAATTATTAAGCATGCTCAGAATTTTTTTTTTAAATAGTCTAAACTATGCTATTTTGCTGAAAATAGTTTGTGAATAATCAATTTTCTTCCACAGCCATGTACTCACGTGGTTGGGAAAGACATAAAGATAATTGTGCTGGATCTGAGGTGATACAGATGGACAATAACAACGTTGCTGTACAGGTGGCCAACAGAGAAAAACGGCTCCCTGTTTTTCTTACATTTTCAGAAATGACTTTTATATTTATACATTTTAGATTGAATTGTTTGGTATTTATTGCTTTAGTCTCTTTTGGAGTTCTTTTGTTGCTCTGTCAAAATGGAGCTCAGTGGCATTACCCCTGAATCGTAAATGTATCATCTCACTAAAAACAATAAACAGAACTTCAAGCAACAGTAACTAAGTTGAAATAAGTAATGCTTCTTTTGTCATTTGTTGGTATTAATTGCTGTCTGAGAATTACAGATTTTTAACAGTGGTTGGCTTTTTGTGATTTCCAGCTACATACAGCTATTTGTAGCTTCCCTGAATTTACATTCTATGTAGTAGAGGCAAAGACATAATGCAGCGATTTTATTTTCATCCCTGTATAGCTCAAGGTTCTGTTAAGTCATAAAGGAGAAAGCATAAGTAAGAAAGACCTTTACCTGAGTGCTGACCCTCATTGTGTCCTGGAGCAGCAGAGAGGCATCTAGCAGAAACTCCTACTTGAAATCAAGTTCTGATCCTGAAAGGGATTCCCTGGATCTGGCTAGGGTTAAATAAAAAGATCTATCTAGAGTTAGAAGGAAGAACCATACAAAGGTATTTGCTCTTACAAGAGTTTATTTAGCATCTGCTCCAAGAACCTAGATGACCTATACTTTAAACAATAAGGTTAGTACAAAAAAGTTCGGAGTATGTGCTAACAGTCTGAAGATGGACAAGATCTGAAACCCAGCAGTTACACAGCTGTGGTAAATAAAAGGTACTATTGCAAAAAGCTTACAGCTTGAAAGATATGGAGTAACAGGAAGGTGAGGTAAATAAACTATTGAGTTTAAGGCAGGAAAATAAGTAACAAAAATAAATAGCATCCTTTATCCTGAACTCTAATGAATACGAATTGCAGCACGTTCCTTAGAACTGACCTTTTCCAGGTCTGTCTCAACAACAAAAATAGGCTATGCTCATCCTGAGAACATATAATAATAGCAAAGTCACTTTTTCAATCTAATAATATCAGAACTTAGATAGATATGCTCCCAGAAGGACAAGTTTAATTTCTATAAAGAAAACACATGTATGATGCTTGCTACATCAATTCCACCTCTGGGCCATATAGTGTAAGAATTGCCTTTTCCAGCACAATAGCTGTTAATTAGGAAGTGATGCGGACAGGTAGTATTTCTGGGTCCAGCAGATGAAAAGCAGAGTGCACGTGCTCATCCTGGTATCAGAGATGCTATGCTCTTTTGGTGCTGCCCAGAACTTTTGAAATATCACGATTAGTTCTGCTTGCAGACTGATATGCTTACTGAGGCTAAGCATTGACAATGTGCATCCTGATATCTGAGTTTTCTAGCATTGATACCATTGAGCAACACTTCTTCTATTAAGCCCATAGTGTAGTAACAAATTCACACCACGAGATGGAGCTTCATACCAGCTGTAATGGCACATCTACAAATGTGTCTCTAAAGTAGGAGCAGCAATTTCATTTGCATATTTAAAATTTATTCCAAAAATACATAGTATCCAATTAACCAGCCATTACGATGAAAGATTTATGGAATGAAGTTATAAGAATGTGTTTTCCTGAATACATTCAAGTAATAGGCTAAGGAGACATATAAAGATAAAAGCAACTTAAAAGCACTTGCGGTGAACGATGGATGGGCCAGCTTCATCATATTCCTGTTTGCTGATCCACATCTGCTGGAAAGTAGAGAGGGAGGCAAGAATGGAGCCTCCAATCCAGACGGAGTACTTACGTTCAGGAGGAGCAATGATCTGTTTAAGAAATAAAAGCATTAAACACAACTTTCCACTATGAAATTGTTATACAAAAGTATTAAAGTGGTGATATTTGATATTAATGAAAACACTGAATGTATGCACTTCTGTCATCCTCTGCATTACAGTTGGCCATTGCAGCAAGTCATAAAGTTAAAAAGTTGTTGTTTAAACCTGAGCCTAAACCCTCAGTTTCTCTGGCTGAATCAGTCTGCTCAGTAACAGCAGCAAGTGTGTGTGTATTCATGACTACATATGAGCAGAGGGGAGGTAACAACTCATGTAATACATGAGACAAATTTATAATGGTAGCCTAGGAGGGCGTGGAAGAAGAGTGACGTATGGAATACTCTTATTGGTACAGCTGACAAATGTTTGCAAAGCAAGGAAGGGGAGATTTGAAGCAGCAGAAGGAAGATGAGCTTGTTAGTGTCTCTTTCTTTTCTGAACTTGTAAGCCAAGGACAGAACCAGCATTTCCTATGCACCAATTCCATTAGCCAAAAAGAGATGAAGAAGCTTGCTACAGCCCTAGGAAAATTTATGTTGCTGATTCCATGCTATTCCTCTTTGGCCTTGTTAGGGCAGCTTGCAGAACCCAGCATTGGAAAGGAAGTCGGGGGAGAGAATGCTCTTCTTTTCTCCTAGCAACCAGGGCGATTCGTCTAGTTACCAGGGGTGATTATTTACTAGAACACACAGACTTGATTGAAAGTATCTACATAGCACTTGGTCAAGTGTTGATATTTTTCATTAGATTTTTGAGGACTTTGTGCATGCCTCCTCAAATAGTCTACAAGTCATTGTACCATACCTTGATCTTCATGGTGCTGGGAGCCAGAGCAGTTATTTCCTTTTGCATCCGGTCAGCAATGCCTGGGTACATTGTAGTGCCTCCAGACAGCACGTTGTTGGCATAAAGATCCTTTCTGATGTCTATGTCACACTTCATGATGCTGTTGTAAGTGGTTTCGTGAATGCCAGCAGACTCCATGCCTATGGAAGTTACAGCAGAACACTGAGGAAGCAGAGCCGTACAGAGACTTAAAATTGTTAACACAGAACAGACAACATGAGCTGCGGTTTGTCTTTGAAAGACACCAGTCTTCAAGACAGCAGAAATCTGGAAAGTCATTCTGCAGCTGTTTAAATTATTTACTTAGGAGTTCCTTGGGAGTACAGCCCTCCGTCCCCACCCCCTGCTTACACACACAACTCCTTTTTAAAAACAAAAGCCAGGAGTGCAGAGTAGTATAGTCTCCAGTAGGCTTTTGCAGACAACCTCATATGTCCTAAGAATTCCTTATATGGTCCTGGAATCATTTGTTTTCTTTTTTTTTCTTTTTATTTTTTTTTCTTAAACTGAGCCAGCTCAGAGACAGAACGGTCAAAATATGTCCTCATACCTCTAAGTATGCAACTACTTCATCTATTTCTGAGCTGAATTTCTACCAATTGGCAGAAACTACATTGGATTTTTATGCAAGCCTGCCTCCATGGCTGTTGATTTCCTCTGCAAATGCAGCGCACCATGAATTCAGGATTTGGAGCAATCTTTCAAAAGAATAAAAGTAGTGCTTTTTGGTTTTTTTAAACTCTCTCTGCAAGGACATTTGAACTACAACCCTCACACTATTTAGAAAGGTGTCTGCAGCCAGACTTTTCATAGTAGCTGACACATAACATACAAAATGGTGTGGGCTCAAAGCCAGAAATAAACACTCAGGGTTTATTTTGGGAAAGCATTTTGCTTTACTGTTTGTCATGAAGTTCCTCCCACTGTATTAACAGGGCTGTTCTGCTGTACTAAAAGATTATTTTATAATGGGCACTAGGACATACTTGAGCATACATCTAAGTGAGCTAGCAGTGGGATACAATCAGAAGAAAATAGGGACTCGATATTTATGAGCAGCTTACCAAGGCAGAACAATCACTGAACCTACCAATGAAAGATGGTTGGAAGAGAGTCTCTGGGCAGCGGAAGCGCTCGTTTCCAATGGTGATCACCTGTCCATCAGGAAGTTCATAGCTTTTTTCCAGAGAGGAGGAAGAGGCAGCAGTGGCCATCTCATTTTCAAAGTCCAGGGCCACGTAACACAGTTTCTCCTTGATGTCACGGACAATTTCACGCTCCGCTGTTGAGAAGATTCAGTCTTTAGAATGGCACTCCGGAAGGACCCAGCCATGCATTCATGCTCCAACACCCTTCCCATTTTTTATGCAGATCCTCTCTGCCAGTCTTGCAGAGAAAGTACTTTTGCCCTGCTGGATTCTTTCTCATTATTAAACATCTGCAGAATCACTGCTATTCCTTCTGAGGCTGCTAGAAACATTGCATGTTAAATAACCCCCCTCCTCATTTAGCAGCATGTCCTTACCAGTGGTCACAAAGGAGTAGCCACGTTCCGTCAGGATCTTCATGAGGTAGTCTGTCAGGTCACGGCCAGCCAGGTCCAGACGCATGATGGCGTGCGGCAACGCATAGCCTTCATAAATTGGCACGTTGTGGGTGACACCATCCCCAGAGTCAAGCACAATCCCTTTGAGGAGATAACAGACAATTCATGCTCAGGTGCACACCAAGACACACTACTGTTTCAAATGCCTGTGCCACCAGCCGCAGAGGCCTACCTGTGGTACGTCCAGAAGCATACAGGGACAGAACAGCTTGTATTGCTACATACATGGCTGGCACGTTGAAAGTCTCAAACATAATCTGAAATGCAATTGAAATAATTAGCTTAACAGCAGCGATTTTAGGTTTGTTGTAGCATTACACTGAAGGAGAGGGAAAAGACAAGATTTTTGTATTTAGTGGTGGTTGGTGATAACAACGAAGGAAAATACATCTAAATCCAAAAGCATTTGTCCTATAAGACCTCTCTGTATCTGGCCTGTATCTATGATGTATTATTACAGACACATGCACACATTAAAGATCATTCTGTAAGAGGCCCGGGCATCCAGAAAAAGAAAGAAGAAAAAAAAAAAAAGGCGACAAAGCTTGGACAGACTGAAGTTCAGTCTGATCCAGAACTGATACACAGACTTCTTAAAGTAAATGTAGTAAGATACAACTTTGATACATGGTCAGTATGCACTTTCTATCTTCCATTACTAAGAGCTATACACTACAGGACAGGCAAGTTGTCATGACTAACTGAAACGATGAAGTTCACATCCTGCTGAATTCACAAACTTGGAATTATTCCATAGCCTCAGCGTAAGATTACCTGGGTCATTTTCTCTCGATTGGCTTTGGGATTCAGTGGTGCTTCAGTCAGCAGAGTTGGGTGCTCTTCGGGTGCAACACGGAGCTCATTGTAGAAGGAGTGATGCCAGATCTGAGGACAATGGCAGAAGGCAAAGGAGAAAAATACCATCAACCAGCAGCTCAGAATGACTTTCAGACAGGTATAATGCTCCAGCACTCTGCTTATAGCACTTAAGAGACAGGTGAGTAATGTTTCACATGCAATTGTTCTTACTGCCTTCACAGAAATTACCGAAGTCACTGGAAAAGGAAACACATTATTCTCAGGTTAGATATATCACTGCTAGTGATATGACTTCTTTGAAGGACACAGAAGTTAATGAAAATAAATATAATCGTACAATAGAAGAGAGAGCTGAGCAGGCTTCATTCCAGCTTTCTGTTAACAAGTTTCTCATTTAATCACACTTGACAGCATGCCACCTTCATCTAAAATTTGCTGACTAATATGCAAACATTCAGTTCAGTGACTGTCTACCAGTGATGTACATCATTTCAATTCTGAAATACCTTCTCCATGTCATCCCAGTTTGTAATGATGCCATGTTCTATGGGGTATTTCAAGGTCAGGATTCCTCTCTTGCTTTGAGCCTCGTCACCTACGTAGCTGTCTTTTTGACCCATACCAACCATCACACCCTACAAAATAACACAAATGGAGTTAGTCTCTCAAGGAGAGGTGTTACAAGCAGTTGCAACATAAGCTGGGATAAATCCAGTTGCTAGTGATACTAATTACAAAATACTTCATGAATACTGATGATTGGAGAATTATTCACTGTTCTTTAATGGAAGTTAAATGAAATGTTTAGTCACTTAAATCTCTGGAGTTCGTGTTTCCACTACAGTTAAAGTAAACGGCACACAAATACAATTTCTTGTACAATGTTAAATTGTACACACTCACAAAAAGTACAACATTAAATTCACCAAGAAAAAGTAGAACAATAGCCTTGTTTTAATGTTCATTGTTACTTAGGGATAACCTGTCTGCTATAAGAAAGTGGAGTTGAAGTGGAAAGTGACATTGTGCCATCTAAGGGCCAGGGTGCAGCAATACACAATTCAGATTTTCCAAAGCTTACACTTCAGTGTGTTTTTTTTCCTTTTTATTTTTGGACACTGAAATATTGCTGTTAGTGACACAGATAATTTAAATCTACAGGTACAGTTCACATTTTAGGTATTTTCATGAATCCTGTAGAAGTGGTCTGTGGACCAGAACTTGGAAACTACTCTGGATATATAGTAGTCTCAAGTAAGAAATACTGTTAAGAAAAGCAGTTTATAGTAGGATGCTTTGACTACATAACACTCGTATCAGAACTGAAGTCCTTACATGCTCCAAACCTTGACTTCTTTAACAGCTCTGTCTTGGAAAAAACCTGGATTTTTTCATTTTATGACAGGATGATCCTTCCTTCAGGGGACTAATGTCATCTGTAACATGTGATCAGCAAAAAAGGGATTCTAGAAATCTGCAGTATTTTTTTCCACTGTAACTGTATGGCTTGGTTTTGAGCAATGAATGTCATTCACCCTGTCTGCAGATGATGATATTTGAATATATATATATGTATATATACATTTTTTTTGTTGTTGTTGTTTTTTGTTTTTTTTTTAATTATAGTAATGCTCAGAGGCTTCAATTAGACCTCCAGCTCTAGGGCACTGAAAGGCACACATTTCTCATGCCCTCAGCAGCTTGAAAATGTATTAACTGGGTATATAAAGTGCCACATCTTACAACCTCTTCACATTTCAACACAGTCTTGGATGGCACAGAAGAAATTAGGTGGATTTTGAAACCCAGCAGTGAGCTTAGTTTGTTATGGCCTAGCTAAGCTGCTCTAGTTCACACTAATGTTGATATGGCTCTGCAACTCTGTATTTAACAGCTCAGATAATATATGCACTTTGCAAACTATGAAAATTGATGGGAACGCATCATATACTCAAATGTAAAACTTGAAGCTAAAGAAATTAAACCCTAGAAACCCTAGAGAGAAGCCTATTTGTGATGCAGTTAAAAAAGTCAGGAAGGTTGATAGGAAGCTGTCTGAAAAACTTCTTCCTGCCCTAGTTCACCACACATCATCTATTGCCAGTTTTAGGGTGGTCAAAAATTCCAGATATTTCTCTGTTGGTTTTGTTTGTTTTTACACTATCTTTACTCACCAAGTTCTCTGGGTGATTCAAAGTACAGGGAGAAGAAAGCATAGAAGGAAGTGAAAAAATTTAGAAGGATTCCTCTCACAAGGCTACAGTCCTGCTTTGACTCAGGTGCGTGCACTGCTGGACTTGTTCTGCCTAGAAATACTGTTACACAACCCATCCAGGGCTGAGCTAGCCTCGGATGCTGGAAAAGGTGGCTCTGGGGTGGACAGTTGAGGATGGGGCAGTAAAATCTTCTCCAAGCCCAGTATGGAATAACGAAAGCAGATCATCACCTGGTGCCTGGGACGACCCACGATGGAAGGGAAAACTGCTCTCGGAGCATCGTCCCCAGCAAAGCCAGCTTTACAGAGCCCTGACCCGTTGTCACAGACAAGGGCAGTGCTGTCCTCCTCTTCACACATCCTCTATGTCAGCGTCCTTGGGCCCTCCAGGCAGAAAATAGCCCTATGAAAACAGCAAGAAAAGAACAATAAAAACAAACTCACGTAGCAGAACCACCCTATAAGGCAAAGCATGCTGTATGAAAGGAACTGAGATGCAGGAGGGCCATATGCACCAGATGTTATTCAAAGTATTGCATAGGAGAATTCCAGTCCTGCTGCATGGACAGACAGATCATTACAGCTTTGGGACAGCGAATGTTTATCTAAATTTGGTCACAGAAATCCACTGCTGGGGGGTGGATGGGAGATAAAAAAGACTGCTGGACTGACAGCTGCAAAAACAAAGATCCCTTTGCATCAGATGCAGCACAATGTTCCCTGCCTGTATCATCCTGACAAAACTCATGCATGTGGAAAGCTGTCAGAGGTAAGAGCACTTCAGCAATCCCCACGGGTCAAGATACCAGTGAAGATTACATTTCCTCTTAAGAGAAGAAATGCTCCTAACATCAGGGAAAAAAGAAGGGAGCCTTTTTCAGCCCTCCTCTAGTTACTCAGGAAAAAGAAAATCCTGACTTTTAAATGAAATCAGGGATAGCATGTGTTTTAAAAACTGGCCGCAGTATATGCTCCATCATCATTTCCAACCAGCTAATAAGCCGCATTCGTAGAGTGACAGAGTAATTTATGCAGGCTCCCTGTTCCAGTAAAGCAGAAATTGTGTTCCTCCTCAGGCAACAGGAAGATAACAAGGGTAATAAAAATGCTTTGAAGGGTTTGTATTAAAGTCAATTATAGAAACAAGCCCTGAATACCAGCACTCAAGAAGAACTGTTTGCCCACAATTTATAGTGTCAAGGAGTCACTTGACTAGCTGGAAGCCCAGGCTTCCACGCAGAGTTCAACAAACTGCAATGTGTTAACAGCTAAAGGAGACAGCTGCCATCCAGCAGCCCAGCTGGCTCCTCGTGCAATCACTCAGACCTTCAGCCATGGGAATGCTGAAGTGCAGGCGAAGCAGCAGTGGGGTCAGCAAGAGCCAGGGCTGATGAGCGCACAGCACTGTTCAGCCTCCACCAAGGATGGAATAAGCAGGGACAGCCTCCCCCAAATCCTCCACTGCAGACCCTCCATCCCTTTGCAGCCACAAGACATGGCTGCAGTGCTGTTTCTGCAGGGCTGGATGGGCGTAGCTCCCAGGAGAAGGCAAGGAAAGGGAAATCCCACCTTGATGTACTCCAGATATTTTGTCATTAATACCAGGAAAGAAAAGTAGGTTGCAATTTCTGCACTTATTAAACTCTTGGGAAAACAGGCTCTTTGTATTTAAGCATTTAGTCAATGGAGTACAATTGCTATCTAACATGAATGAACAGACTGGTTTAGACAAACCATTTCCTAATTAGGAAATATGCTTTCCAACCGTCTGTTTTTGGAACAGAGTTCGAGGTCAGGGGGTTTGCTCAAACCAATGCAGCGAATGCAATGCCAAAAATCACTTGGGGGGAGGGGAGGGAAGGGGCAGGAAAGGCTACATTTCTGAGCTTAGTGGACTCTAAATGAAAACCATATTTAGTAATAAAGCACAAAAAGCTGAAAAATCAAAGCTGAATCATTCAGCCAGGACGCTCTGCTGCCAAGCAGTGAGTTACAGCTCAGGACTGCCATGGCATGCAGCAGTAACATCCCACAGCAGCAAATGTCACTCAGCACTGGGGAACAAAGGAAAATATTCTCCCAAGCAATTAATACAGTCTTCAGCCTCTTACTTCTACCTGCTTTACATTGGAAGACAAGCAATTACTTCATCAGCCTCCACTGCAAAGTAACAAGAGAACTCCATCCTCATAAGAAACACTATGCGTAACCTCATCTTTAAGAAAATATTTGGCACTCTGCAAAACAGCAATTTCATATACATAGAGACATTGACAAATACACACATGCATCCTTGTTGCATCAGATGCTGCTACTGTGCACACTTCCAGCTATTCTTACAGCCACACTCTCCAAAACACTCATGTCACCTTAAGCTGAGTTAAGAGCACTGAAGCAAAGCTGCTGAGAAACCCTACTACACAGTGGGCAAATTCACCCTTTCAGGAACTCTGTTCTGTCCAAACCTAACACCACATGGACATGTGGGTTCACTTAAACACAGCTATAATTCCAGCTGTGCCATTACACGCTCTGTGTCCTTATACCACTGTCAGAATGTTGGCAAAAATCAGCAAAATCATCTATTTCCCTTTCAGAAGCACTATAAAGACAACTCAGTGTAGATATTAAAAGCACTTTACCAATTCAATTGTAGTAAGTAATGCATAAGCAAACTGCAGCACAGCAGTACATCCTTCTGGATACCTTCCATTTGACATAACTTAGAGTCCTCCAGAAAACCATAAATCACACTGTTGGTTCAGTGCCACTTACCCTGACAGTGCTTGGCTGGGGATAGCAGCTCTGGGATGGTGCACTGCGTATCTCAAAGCACTGGGGTTATATAGCCCCCCTCCAGCTCTTCTCCTCCCACCAGCCTCCCAAACAAGGAGCAGAGACAGAGAGAGACAGAGCTGAAGTCTCTAACAAAACCATATAGGGACCTTATTACAAAAACCTCTAATCTGGGTGGCCACAGGCCCCAAGTCTCTTCCACTGCATTCCAGGGCAGAGCTTATGAAACAGGAGGAGACTTTCAGCTGTGTAAGATAAACACTTTAGAACTTCAGGAGAGCTGCTAAAATGCAGCGAGACAAAGCGTGCCCATGACAGGCACCCTCTGGCAGGAAGAGCTCACGTTCAAATGAGAGAGGTCCAGGCCTCTACAGGAACATCCAAGGGGCAGAGCGAAAAATTGAAAGAGCAGTCATTTGTAATAGAGGTGTTTTTAAGGAGACACTTTGCTTTTGCTAAAGATTTTGACCAAAGCAATGGGAATATCTTCAGCAAGCTAAACAACTGCTGAATTTTGCTACAAATTCACTTTAAAAGCTCAGTGTTTTGCTTGTATGCTAAACATCACCGATAGGCTATGGGGTACTAAAACAAGAACAAGTACCTGCTGTTGTGTAGGGTTCATGGTAAAGTCTTCGCAAGTTGTGTAAATGTTCTGTTAACAGATTGCTGTGATCCCCCCCAGCTTGTGATGGGTGAGAATCAATTTTCTGTCCCTGTCAGCCTATTTTCAAAGCACTAGGAACTGTGGGCAAACTTCAGCCTAGTGTTACTCCGCTGATGGACACAAGTTGTAAACTTGTATCTCAAAATGTTCGTAATAAATCTGTTGGATTTCATAACCTCCAGCTAGCTTTGCCGCTGGGCATATTTTTAGCGACTAAAGCAAGGGTTCTCACCGTACAAGCTATTTTCAGAGCAGGACTGGATTTTTACGGCTGCAGCCAGCTGTTCTCTAGACAGGCTGACTCTCATGGAGCAGCCCTTTCATAGTCAACAATATCTTGCCATTGAATTACTACTAGAGACCAGAAATCAGCATCTCTAAACTCCATTACTAAACCACTACAAACTCAAAACTGCTCTATGCACACAAGCCAAGAAAGACATGAGAATCCAAACGAGATCCTTGCTTTGTGAGTCTTGTTATGACAGGGAGCAGTGTCGTGTTTGCTTACAGGACGCTGCCTAAATGGGTAGTCTTAATCCAACAGATCTCCCATACAACAACACCGGGAGCTTTTCTGGTGCAGAGATTTGAGGATTAGGCAACATGTAAAGACAGCAGACAGGAAGAATTATGGGTTGAAAACCAAAAGGAATTTAACTTTTAAGGAAAGGAACTTCTAAGGAATGTAATCGCCTTTGAGGGACAGATACGGAAGCTAACAAGTGTTGGATCATGAGCCATGCAAAAGCTATTAATAATTTCCATTTCTAGCATTTGGACAAAAGATAATAGATATCCAACAACAACACACAACCTACCAAGGCAAGCAATCTACAGCAAAGGATAGAGAGAGAGACTTTCCTGCATATCTCCAACTGACCCTTAAAGGATAGCTAAAAAGAAACACTTCATTTTCAAACAACACTCAAAAACATGGCAGATGGAAATTATATACTTTCATAGAACTATGCTATATCAGCAAATCAGGTCAGGGGGAGAAGAATTTCACACAATAAAACCCTTCACTACTATATCATATCTGATTTTGATACAAGAATCAATGACCCCCTAGACTGGACGAAGCATAACCCAAGGTTTTCAGAAGCATAATCTACTGGAAATACTAGATTGGTACAAAGATCCAGAAGAATCCAAATTCTTCACCTTAATGAAAAAAGGTTCACTCATCCACACAAAAAAAAATCTTACTGGTGACAATGCTCTAGTGGCTACAGCACGTATGAGATTAAAAAGCCAAGTAAACACTCCTTCAGCAGGACCACCAAACAACTCGCACAACGCCTCTGCATAGCTAGAAATAGAGGCAACAGTTTTCTGTAGGAGACCTCTGTGGAGATCACAGGAGGCAGTGGCCATGCAGATATCACACGGTTTCTCCTCTTTGTTAAACTTTATCATAGTCTCAGAAATTCAGCCTGGGGCATATCCCGATACTGTCGGTGGCAATGGCTGCAGGGAGGAGTGGTTGTATGGGTGGGCAGCACACAGCGCTTTGAAATACCTTGCATGTCATAAGCATCAAAGATTTGGGAAACCTAGCTTTCAGGGTGCTTGTGAAAGACACAGCTGACACAGAGGTTCACTCAGAGGGGGCAGTTACTGACATGGCAACAGGGAGGACACACAAGTGTTTGGAGGGGCCATATGCAGGATATCTGCTAGAGATAGGGCTGTGCAGACTGCAAGGGGGAAGTGAGCCCAGAGACTGACTTAGCAGTAGTGGTGGGTACACAGAAGCAGCGCAGCAAAACCCTGAAGATGCAGCACAGCCATGCCTCCAGCACACAAAGGAGAGGCAGCGCTCAGCAGACAGCTCGTCAATGGGGTATGACGCTATGGAAGGTCCCAGGGCAGGAAGGAAGTCAGGCAAACAGGTGAACTATGCAAGGAAATGAGGTCAATACAGCTTGAGGGACATTACAGAATAAAGGTATTTCTTTTCGTTCTAGTGATTCCATTGCTCAAGATACGATCACAGATATTGTTAAATAAAAACATATGGGAAAAAAATGACACTAGTAGTTTACACCTTTCTTCTCAGTGACACAGGTCATTGCCAGAGGGGTGGGGGAAAGGGAAGGAATGTATGTGGCATGAGACTTGAATAGAGAACAGAGCAGAACAAGTCTGCTGAGAACTCAACTTAAATGCTGGGGATCAAATCCCTGAACTTTCCTCTATGACTACAGACACGTACCAGGTCAGCCCAAACATGTTTCTGTTTCCACAAGAAAAAGAACAAATACCATTCTTGGAAGCAGTTTAACTTCCCCTATGGAGGCCACTTCCACTACTGCTTTCTGCTGCTTACCTTCCAGTATTCACCCTGCTCATTTGTGTAGAAACCACCACCATGCAATTTGGCCAGTGTGTTTACACCCCAAGGCTCTAGTTCTGTCACTGCATCCATTGCCAAAAACAATGTTTTCTATGCGGGTTCCCCCAAAGATCTTGCTGTTTATCCAAGCAAAATTGTGTCCATTACAGGAATGTGTCTGGAATGTGATCAGAGGAAGGAAAATAACTGGATTTTTGCCTCTTTTTTTCATATACATAGTGATACCAGCAAAGCTCCCATGTACATTGGGAACTTCCTGATTGGCTTAAAGCATCCTTCAAGGTATCAGTGGAAACTCTTAGCTTCACATTTCTTAAGACAAATTCTTCGTTTTCTAGCAACATGTGCAGATTATCGTAGGAACAGAAAATGTGCTGGGACTGCATGCCAGCAGGAGCCGTATAGCTACCATGCCAGGTAAAAAAGCTTTGGCTGTCCTGAAGAATGCAGGCTCAGAGGCATGCACTAGCTTGTAGATGCCATACTTTTTTGGTAAGGGAGGGCAGAAGCTGCAGTCTTATCACAACCTCCATAGAAAACAGGAAAAAAGTAACCCCTTTACTCACAACATTACAAGCCATTACTTTATAAGGGAAAACAACTTCTCAGATGTGCATGGAGACCTTCCTGCTTCGATCTAATTGGCTGCTTAGGAATGAGACTCTGCTAAATATGTCTCTGGCTCCTTTTATTTGGGGATTCCTTTCATCTTCTCAGCATTAGCAGAATCTCAAAATGTTTTGGTTTGTCTGGCTTCAGGCCCTCTCCTCTATCTCACAGATAGGCTTTACACTTTTCTTCTTCCCCTTCCCCCCACCCTTTTGAGAAAGGCAGTAACAAATAAGCCTTAGGGAGCAGAAAGTCCTAAAAACCTGATTCATTGCAGTTGTCTCACAGTGCACATCTGTAAAGCATCAGCTGAACCACAAACTGTCAGACACACAGGCTAGCTTGCTCTATCATTGTCAGGCTCTAACATCTTAAGAGAAAATGACTAATCACTCTCAAGACAGCTACTAAAACATGGCAGTTTTCAACCTGTAAAGTTTGGAAAATTGTTTTGTCACTGCTTTTCAAGAGCTAAACGACACAGCGTTTGCCTGCTGGGAGGGGCAACGAGCACTTTAATTCACAACCTTCCTTCACCTTCTTAACAAGGTATCTTCCTCCATGACAATATTACCTTAAAGTTGCCCCTATTCAAAATCAAAGGAACATACTCAAAGTAAAAACGAGCTAACAGCTCCTTCCCCACCTTTCCTTGATAAATAAACAGAATGTAAGAATGAGTCAGCTGGATCAGGCTGATATCCACTGAGCCTAGTATCACATCTCTGCCATTTCCTTCCATCTTAAGCAAATGCTTAAGAAAGGAGACAACTACAGAGAGAATTTTCTTCCTATACCCTTCCAGCTTGCTTGTGTACACCAGAAGGATTCCTTGAGACAGGAATTTGTACCAATATCTTCATGTGTAATAGATGCTGACGGATTTTTTCCTCCATAAATTTGCCTGATTTAAGCACAGTTTTGGAGAAAGGCTGTCCTCCACAATTTTGTCTGGCAATAAGCTCTACATTTTATCTGCAGAGCACCACCCATAACTCACATTGCAGCTGGTGTGGACATATCTCATGTCAGAAGGAAAACACGAAATATATCAGAAGCACAGTTAAAGGAACACTCTTTATACCAAGAGCTGCTAATCCACCAGAGATCCCGTATAAGCAGCCAGGCCACTAGCCAAGGCGGAGCTCGGCACTACTGCACCTTCACACAGTAGCTGTTCAGTAGGCAGCTCACAGTTCATGAAGACTTATCAGCCCTGAATGACATCGCATACAAGGCTTCATGATAATGTTATATTGGCACGTTTCCTAAGAGCTATGAGAGAACACGTTCCCCCAGATAGTTAATCAGAACCACCCTGATGACACGCTGTCTAAATTTGTCCAAATGCAAATGAGATCTTCCCACTGTATTACTGTGAAAAACAAGCACTATACTTCTAAGGAACTCAGAGCTACATGGCATGTGTACGTGGGCAAGCAGAAAACAGAGGTCCTTCCTCCTCTCTTCCTTTCACAATGACTTCTTAGCTCCTTAATCAGTGTATTCCCACACTGGCAGCAATACGGAGACCAAGTTCCTACTACACTTCTGGAAATGACTGCATAGAAGAGAAGCCCTACTGTTATCTCACGAAAAGAAAAGTTTCAAGATAAGCTTGCACATTGTGAGAAATGAGATAATTCCCATCAAAGAAACATGCTGTAAGCAGTTTCATAAGGCTGCTACTTAGAGATTAAAATGTGGACTCCTTGCACACCTAGTCAAATCACAGTTTCACAAGCTCCAGTGCCTGTATCAGCCAGCCAAGCTGCCTCTCCAGCGAGCAGCAAGGAGAAGGGCCTCTAGAGGGCAGTTTCTGCCACTACTGAATTTAACAATTTTCTGTAGTGTCAGAATTTCACTTTTCTGACCAGCACGTGGCTTCATTGCATGCACGCTCTGGCTGATGACAAACTGTGGAGCTCCCCTCAACAGAGATTTTACCAGGCAGGTACCCACCTCTCCAGATGGGCCAGCCGTGGCTTCCAGCCCCTTTCTCCTGGCTCCTGGGCTGGGCACACGCAGCACAGTCAGGTGTCGCTGCCGGGCAGGACAAGGAGGCACATCCCTGCTGCTAATTCTTTGTCAGAATTTCTTCTGTATCAGCCACTCAACATAATCAATTAACAAATTATGAGAGCACAGTTGTGCTTTTTTTTTTTTAAACTTACATAATAAGCACTAATGCCACAATACCGAAAAGAGCATCAAATAGCAATAAACCAAAGAACATATGAAAACTACAAGGGGAAAAATACAACTGGTAAGAGCGAAGTTAACACATACTTTTAAAATTATTTTAGGATAAAAAGGAAATGTACTTTTGGGACTGGCATACTATTCTATGGCATTATATGCCATTATACATGATTATCAAAAACAATGTGCCAAATGCAAACACAGATAATACACGTGTGTTTTCTGCATCAGAAAAGGGTACGTGAAAATTCAAAGGATTATAAAACAGATTTGGGCTATTTCATCTACACTGCAGGAGGACACTGAAAGAACAAGCAGTGAAGTTAGGCACAAGTAGTGCATAGTTCTGGATAGCCCACATTCATCCAGGTGGTCCGAGAGAATAGGATAAATTGTGTCCAGAGCAATTAACACTTATTTTCATTAGTCCTTAAAATGATTAAAGGAGATTTAAGAAACAGGAAGAAAGACAGTTTACTAAAAATTTCAAGCATGTAACTGGAAAAAGTAAACTATTACAAACTTGTCAGGTAAACACACCACTCCAACTGCCATAGCCACCAACACAGAATTGAAATTAACAAAAAAAAAAAAGCAGTAAAAGGAGATAATATAATAGATGTTGATGAATATGGCTTTTTGAAAATGACTTCTTCTCAAACCTCTTTATTTTTTTTACAGAAATATTACAAACTCAGTTGTAAAAGGTTCTTCCTAAACCTCTAAATTCCTAAAACATCAAATAGTTAAAAATACAGCCCACTCAGAAATGATGTGCATAATATTATGAGAACTGCCTGGGTGAAGCCTCACAACACAGCAATGCAGGGATGTCACTGTTGAGTGGGTGTGATTGCGTGGGTCCTTCCCTTCTCATCATTGGCTGTGACATTCAGTGCCTTTATCAGTGATCGGAACAATGACACAACAATTACAGGTAAACAAAGCGTGTACAAGTGTATTTATGACTAGCTATAATTTATGTTATAGATCTAGAAGAAAGAGTCCTTCCCTGTAGAATCCTGTTTGTAACGTGAAGCCTCAAGAAAAACCTTTGCATCTCCGACCTATGCAGAAGAATTCTTACCCCCATCTATAGCATTTTTGCTGAATGTCACTTTGGTTGATGAAAACAACGTGCAAACACACCTGGCAAGGGGTGCCTAACTCACCGCAGGTTGTAGAAAGGATAGGACTGCACTGGTTCCCCCCTCTGTCCTCTGTGCAGAGCGAGCCTGCCTCTGCCACACCTCCCCACACACATCCTGACTGCTGCTTGGGCCTGGAAGAGCCTCCTGTTATTCTCTATAGTGCTCCAGAAGACTGATGGCCAAAGATGGTTGGTCATTTAGCCAGGACGAACTTACCACACAGCTGTTCTTCAGACTCCAGAGCATCCTCTCTCCAAGCGACACTCGAGTCTCACAAAAAGATTGAGATGGGCAGGTTTTTGCCTTTGCTTGCAGATGCATCTTATTTACGTAAGGTAGGTTCTTCTTCCTCTTTCTTGCAGACAGGCATGACAACTATGGAGAAGTACATGATAAAATGCCATTTCTGTTTTATAATTTGCTTGGTTTTTGGAAAGCGTACCACCATTTTCCAGACAAATGCTCTTTTTTCGCCTTTTCCACTAATTGTGCTTTACATGCCCACCTTTAACTACTTACTCAAATTCTCTGTCAGACCAAAGAATATTTTGCTGTTTTCCTTATATGAATGTAGAAGAGACTTGGGCACACATTTCTGAAATGAATATAAGAAAAAAACCCACAGAATTCTCCAAAGCTTTCATTCATTCCTGCCCATGTCAAGGCCAGACATTCACTGGAATCAATGGCAAGACAATCACTGGCTTCATGGGGGATGAAAACTAAGAGGACTCAGGCCCGACCTGCCTGTGGCCCAGCTGCAGTCTTCTCTGACCTCAACTGCTTTTTGATCCATTTCTCAACACGAATAGGATCACAGGTGCTGTTCTGTATTGCCCAGACACATGCACTGTGCATGCAGGGATACAGCTCTCGCTGCACACAGGTCTCTATTCCATAGGTGGAAAGCTAATATCTGCCTGATTTCACTGAGGTTTTCAGGACTTTATGAATACCCCAAGTACTCATAAGCAGAAAATGATAAAACCTGCTGGTTCAGGCTCTGTTCTAGTAAGTCATCAACAGCACTAAATAAAAGACAAGATTTTGTAAGCCTCTGTCTCGGAATTACAGTTTCTACGAAGTCACCACTCTTTTAGGTACTTCCCAGGTTTCTCTTTCTTTCAGTTCCTCGCTAGTATCTTCTTGAATAGGCTTAGTAACTTCTTTCACTGCTGCAAAACGCTGCTGCCCAGGCATCTGAAAATGTCTGGATAGCTGTCACAGGAGGATACCAGAACTACACACACATCTTTCAGCGTCCTAATCCGAGCCTGTCACTTCCTGCATTGTACTTCGCTGTCTCTGGGAGTTCACTTACAAGGTCAAATGCTCATACCTCTTCAACACAACATAAATCTTTCCTTTGCACTCTGATTAGTCTGCATTACACAGCATGAACACATTGCTTAACAAAAGGAGAAAATGATGTAATTAGCACATCGGTAGCACAAACACTGACTTGCATATAAATAGAGCTGTGTTGGTACAGTATTGGCAGCATTAGGAGCTCAGCACCACTCAGGCTGCAAACAGCCTGGCCTCAGAAACACAGGCTGCAGGGAGGAACAGGGGACAACCACGCTTAGGAAAAAGGATTTAACATCTGTTTTCTTTTCCCCTGCTTACACAATACAAGCTGCTGTTTCCATGAGGCTGAACCTTCCCTATTAGGTTGATCTTTCATGATTTGTAGTTTTTCTTTGGCAAACCAAACTATTTGCCAGATCCTGCTTTTCAGGTAGGCCCTCTGAAAAGAAAGCAACACGTGGGGTTTTGGACCACATCACTCAGGAATAGTGGGACAGCAGCTGGGAGAGCCAAGAACAAGGTCCCCATGGCACAAGGCTGTCACCACACCAAGCTGGGATGCTCTGGGCTCAGCGCAGGGCAGAGCGGCCGCCCCTCGGCAAGGTGGAGGCAGAAAGGGCTGGCAGCCAGCCCTGCCCCACAGCGAGGGAAGTCCCCGGTTCCTGACACAGCTCATCTTTACATGTTTCACATACATGTGGTGAAATCTTAGCTTCACTTGAGACAACAGCAAAATGACCACTGATCTCACATATGGCTCACCAAGGTGGCTCAGTGAGAGCTGAGAACCCTGCTGCTCGTTCCTCTCCAGACCCGCTGTGCCATCCACTCCTGCAGGAGACAGAGGCTGGCAACAGCAGCAGGAGGAGGCAGCTGCCATGCTGTGAGGAAAGAATGCCACTTTGGAAACACTTGGCTTCAAATAACTGAAAAATGATCCAGCTGAAAAGTATCACAAACATCTTATCTTGGAACTTAAAAGACTGCTTCGCCAAACATGAACATTAGTGTACCCCTTCTTGTTATGCCCCCCCCCGGAGACACTCAGCCTTCTAAGCTCATCATTTAATTGCTGATGAGAACCACTGACAGAAAACAATCAACTGCATTTTCATAGCAATATAAATTGGTCTGCACCACATACTCATTTTATCTGCTTCATGCTCACATGTGCAGCTGAACAGAGCAGATATGACTCACCCCTGTAGCTGCAGGACCTGCCTGGGCCTCTGATCTGTTTGTGCAGATGTGTGGTAGATGTGGGTGAGGGCAGGGAACAGTGAGAGCCCACCACCTCCAAACCCGCTTCTACCACAACACCACCATCAAAATTTTGCTCTTGATATCTACCTGAAGCACAAACTGGTGAAAAAGCACACAGCAGTGCCTGGAGACAAACATTCAGAGCGAGATCGCTGCATCCTGTTCTCACTCTGAAGAATGTTTGATGTTGCAGACAATGCCAAATTGCATCTGAGATGCTAGTGGGAGCGATAAAACTTTCCACTTCGCTGTCCCTCCCCCACAAAGAATTTCAAAGGTTAAGTGGTATCAAAAACAGAGAGTTGGGAGTCCCTGCCACCAGGCATTGCGTTATCGCCCTGTGCTAACCTCTCCTGATATCCCAGAAAAGGAAGCATGACAGAACAAATCTCGCTGGCGGTCCTAAATCCCACAAGGCATAGGATTTGTTACAGCTTCAGAATCTGTGGTCAACTACAGTATGCTAAGATCTTTCAGAATGTTTCCTTTGGTTTTTCCTCCCTACCATCATCTTTAATAAAATCTCAGTTCACTTTCAACATGTTATGAAAATGTTTTTCCCCAGTGTGTGGCTGGCTTTGTGTCACTTAACATCTGAAATAAAGCCATCTGCCGTGCCTGTCACTTCCATCTTCAGACCAAAGTTAAAAGCAAAACTAAAGACCTCCTTTTACTCACATTACCTTTTAACTCCTTTTAACTCCAGTCATTTCTCTACAGCATGCACCCGGCACTGATTAAGGAATGCCTAATTCTTAATACATCATTGGTGCTAAGGAGTTTATTTTCCCGAATTTTGGTGACAGTTAGCATTTACTTTACACGAAGCTTTGCAAGCAGAAAGCATTAACTTAGGAATACCATTCCCAAAAAACAACTAACAGCAGCTAAAAAAAGAAAAAAAGCCTATCAGCAAGCCACTGAAGCTAAGCTGCCAGCTGCAAGCTCTGGATAAAGACAGAGGTCTGCAAAACATTTCAAAGAGATGCATCTACAATGTTTCAAGTCACAAAGTCAAATTTTAAGTCAGTCAGTGTGATGTGCAAAGTATTTGCTAAAAAATGCAGCTTCTAGGATGTCAGCACTCACTGGTAGAGCACACACACAAAGGACCGGGACGGGACAGTCCCATGGCTAAAATAAAATCAATAATCAACCCAAAGATAGAAATACATCTACATTTATGGTAAGGTTATAGTGATTGGCTGTGAGAGCCACCAGGCATCCAGCCAACTTGCTTTTCCAGTCTAAGGAAATGCTCAGTTTGTTTGAAAAATGATTTTTTTTCCAGCTGTGAAGAATGTATTGACGTCATCAAACTGGGCCTGCTGAACAAAAGCGTGGAGCAGGAGTTGTGTCAAGAAACTGAACTGCAAGAGAAAGGGTACACATCTATTTTAGCTTTCCTCTAGGGTGTCAGGGACTGTTCCCAATTCTCCTTATTCACCCCCTCCAGAAGAGGACTGCTAGAGGGACAAGTGATTTGCAACAAGTTTCAGTTTCCACTTTGTTTTGTTGATCCATCCCATACGCACAGACTTCTGAGAAAGGGAGGCTCCAGGTGAGAGATCTTTTGTTAAACACAGCTGCAATGCTGGATCTCACTTGGGTTCAGACATCATCCACATCCTCCATTCCAGCAGTCCTACTACTGGTTCTTCCATCACCTGGGAGTTTTTCCTCCCTTTGCATTTTTTTTTTTTTTTTTAGATACACTACCATCTATGGCTCTGCAGGCCTGATTACCCAGTTCCTATTTCTTCTGATAGGAACACACCAGAACTCCCTGATGTTTTGATTACCACCACCCAGCAGCAGCCTTGCAGACAACACAGGAAGAAGTGTTTGTAAACCTCTCTGACACCACACTGCTTTCTCACTTCCATGCAGTCATATCAGCTTCTTCTCCACCTGCAGAAGGAGGAGTTTGGGCCAAGCAGGGCTTTGCTGCTGCTTCACCTGAGCAAGATCCTTTCACTGCACCACTAACCCAAGGCACTATCAGTAGCACTTTAGAAGGGGTGAACAGTAATACCGAATGTTTGGAAACAGGCTGCATCACACTGCAACACAGCAGCCAACGGTTACAGTCACTGAAGATCACTTCTGGTGCACAAGACCAATGGACAAAGGGCGCAGCTGGTGGCTGGAGCAGGGTCACCATCTCAACATCGCAGAGGGGATCTGGGAAACAAAGGGCAAAGCGTTCCACCATAAACTTGTACTCACTAAGATCTGATGACTTCAGGATTGATTTTACTCAGATCTTTTAGCAAAGGATCATCTAATGGTTGAGACAAGAATCACAGAACAAAAAAAGGGGATGTTGGCCGAGTAATGCAATACCGGCAACGCTCTATCTAGTACTCAAACCAAAGGCCACATCAGGTTGTTCTGAACACACGAGGGAGGGAAGAAGCAGAACAGAAAAGCAAAATGAAACAAAATACAGATAGAACACGAAACAAAATTACTCTACTTTGGGTCTGATTATAAAGTTTTTGATTAAATTCCCTTTTCCCTCACCTTTAACATTCATGTTATTTAGAGAACATGAATTCCATAACAAAATGTTTCATTTCAGTCCCTCCAAAGTGTATGTTCTTATTCTCTCATATTTTCCTTGCTTTTCAGCCAAGGTAAGTTGTCTAAATCCAACACTTGTCTCCCCTAAATTGCATTTTAGGGCAAATTTACTGTCTACTGAAAGGCAGGGGAATACGTCAATATATACCAAACAAGAAAATGGAAAGTTACAGAATCAGAATCACAGAATCGCAAACAAGATAATTGTATTGAGGAGTGCACAGCTCTTCTTAAGTGTTAAGTCTTCCATGCAACAACAGTCTTCTAGTGTACATTATAGGTCAAGGGAGAATTTAAGTTTGATGGAACCACTTTGGTTAAGTTAAATTACGTTCATCTGAAGTGCCTGATCTTAGCACAAAAGAATTGCTAAATAATCACCAATATGCAAAAACAAAACTAAATCAAGTATAAAAAAAAATCACAGTATATTGTAATTTAAAAAACAAACAAACAAACAAACAAAACCAGTTTGTAACAACTTAACAAAGAATAAAGTGGTAGAAAGAGTAGAAAGTGAGTTAGACCTTTTGCTTTTTTTTCCCCCTGGAATGTAAATGTGGATTCAACATTCTGAAGTCAGACCAATACAATGCACAGGCCCCTGGTTCCTTGGTCATGTTTTACTTCACCTTGACAACTTTTCTTCACCAATTAAGTTAGCCTTCTCAAATTCTGGCAGCTCACAATGTCATAATACCCTGATGGAGTCCATTTTTCTAGGTGCAAGTAGGCTTCTGGACAGGGAGGAAACAGTTCGATGCCAATTAAGTCTTGAATATAAATTCTCAAAGCCAGAACACTGCAGGAACGTGTTCATACTTATTCCTAGGGCATTTCTGCAGCTACCTTTAAGAGGATTTGCTATGATCAGTGCACATATGTGGACATGGCACAACAACAACAAAACCCCACACATAAATAAAAGCAGCACAGTAAGTAGGTCAACAGCTTCACCTTAGATCCCAAACCTCACATTATTGAAGGTGGAACTGCAAAGAAACTATGAAGTCAGGTTGCTGTGTGTTAAGTGTTCCGGGAGTTTGATCCCTCCATAGTCTGATCCACTTTGCGCATTAGGGAACACACAAGGACATCTGCTGGTAAGAAAAATAATGCAGCGTCTCGTACTTTTCCTTAGAACTCAGCTGACACATGAATTAAACATTAGATGATGGGTGAGTAAAGGAAGGGGTCAAGGCTGCCACTTCCACCAGCCCCCCAATGGTGCCACAACGCAAAGAAGAGCACAAAGATGAGAGCACAGCTCTGCAGTGCCCAGCAACATCACCTCAGAACAACCAACAAACAAAAACCCTCCAAAAACAAGGCTTCCTCCTGGTTTGCATCTGTTAGACAACAAAACCCCAAGCATCCACAGTCACCAGCTACAAGGTACGACTCCAAGGCATGCGCAGACACTCTTGTTTTCACAAGAACCTGGTGGCTTCTCAGAGGGCTCTCAGAGCCTCCTACCAAGACAAAAACACTCTGCCGCAGAACTGATATACCCACGCCTCCTGTTACACCTCCTGGGGGGCAGGGGAGAGCGCAAGCTGCTTGTGCCTAACAGACATTCACTACATTTCTGGAAGACACGCTCTAATTAGGGCGAGAGGAGCACCGAGGTGCTGCTGAACACTCAGCAATGCCTGCTGAGGGCCCAGCTGCCTTAGGGGTTTACAGGACAAACCACAGTCCCATAAGTGATGAATTTGGAAGTAACTCCTCTGAGCTTTCTGCTGCAGCACTGCCTGCAGCTCTGGACCACGCTGTCTGCTGTAACATCTCCACCCTCGCTCGCAACAAACTTCCGCTAAAATTAACAGCCTTGGGCACGCACCAGTTTGGGTTTGGCCTGCAGGAATGGCAGGCACATAACATGGGCACAGCACCAAGGAGCAGTGTTTCTTCCAAGTTTCTCTCCATGCTGCTACTGGGAAGGTGACGAGTTGATTGCCACAGGGTGCTCCGAAGGCAGCATCTCCAAATATGTGTCACCACCGCAACTTGTTTTATCCGGAAGTGGTTAAAAAGCCTGAAATATTTAAAACAGCAACTATTTTTTGGTGATACAAAGAACCCAGCTCAGCTGCAAGCAGGGCAGCTAGGAGCCAAACCAGCAGAAAATCCGAAGAGGTGAGTCATAAACTACTGAAAAATGGAGCTTAAAATGAAAACACCACCTCGGTGAGAGCCATGGACTTCAGAAGGCATCACGTCAAAACCTGAAAGATCAAAAGATGTGTCAGAAACTCATACAGTCACAGTTCCCTAACGCTGCTGAGGAGGCCACCCTTCTGCTGGCGCTTCAAAACACTGAAAATCAGTAGGAAAAACATAAAAGTCACTGAAAACATCTTTGAAGTCACAGCTATCGTTCCGAGGAGGCAGCCAGGGGCAGCACAGCGCGCACAGCCCGTTCCAAACACCCGCTGCTGTCCCGGGGCTCGGGAGTCCCCGCCCCACGCCTGTCCCTGCGGGTGTCACCCCGCGGGGCTCCTGTCCCCGGAGCAGCGCTGACGGCCCCCCCAGCAGCCCGGCGCCGTGCCGCCACTGTCTCTCACTCCCCCGGGGCAGTGCCCCACGGAGCCCCTCGCGCCTCTCAGCCCCACGCAGGGCTGCCCCGGCCGCTGCTGCAGAGAGGAGCTGGGCGCTGACGGGACGGGCTCCGACCGGGCTGCCCGGGGGGCTCTGGCCCTACCCGGGGCGGCTCTCGAGGGGGCACCCCGGGTCCCCGCAGCCGCGGGGCAGGGCCGGGCCGGGGCGGGCCGCGCCGTGTTTACCAACAGGGGAGGAGCCGGGCGCGGGTGGCCCTGTGGCTTTCGCTTTGCAGGAGGGTGCGGGACGGCGCAGCGCAGGGACATGGCCCGGGGGCTCCTTCCCCTGCTGCCCGTAAGTGTCCGGGGGGCGGGCGGGCGGCTGGGTGCCCGCGGCCGGGCGGGGTGCCCCGGGCTGCGGCCGTGGTGGCTGCGGAACCGCTGCTGGTGCGTCTGGCGGCCGGCCGCAAGAGCTGGGGCTATTCTCGGGAACTCAGGCAATGAATTCAGGCTCACACTCATCACCGTGTGACGGTCGCTCCGTAGTGCGGCGGGTGGCGGGCAGCGGGCGCTGTGCAACAGCGGTGGGCAGGAAGGAGGGGGCCCGGGGCTCGGGCACGGCGCGGCAGCTGCCCCCGCGCCGGGAGCGGCTCCGCTCGGCGGTGAGGAGCCAGGGCCTGCGGCAGCGACCTGGGGAGAGCCGAGGCGGGGACGGGGCTCAGCAGCGTGAGCTGGAAGCGGCGCTTACTGGAAGCGGGCAGGGCCTCCTGCCCTGCGTGAATCACTGCTCGTGCCGAGCAGGAGTCCTGGCCCCGTTAGGGCGAGTCACCTCTCTGCATTTATTGTCGGCACTAAAGGCAGCTTCTCGCTCATTTTGCCTTGAGGAGGTGTTTCAGCGCCTGCAGCACGGCACCCTCCTGCACAGGTGCGTTAGACGCAGCGGTCGTGCAGGCAGCTGGCTGGGCTGCACGCTGCCGTGCTGCAGTGGGGCAGCGGGGAGCAGGCAGCGAGCCCACCCGCTGCCGCTGTGCAGGAGGACACGGCCCACCTGAACCCCGGCCTCGCCCCTCAGAATGCGCCCGGCTTAACGCTCAGTGTCCGTGCAGTGCAGTGACGCTGCCAGTGAATAGGGGCTGCCTTAGGGGTTGGCAAGCTGAAGTCTGGTGTTAAGGCAGGAACTAGTCGGTTTATATACAACAGGTAGTAAACTCTACTTAAAGGGAGCTGTGAGGGAGATTTTTCAGGTTCTACCCATTTCCCTGCACGGAGCACTATGAGGGACACAGAGTAATATGAGGAAGAAGTTTCAGCTGCGGACAGAAGTGTGTATGACCCATTGCTGTACAGGCAGCAAACAGCGGGCTGCAATGTCAGCCTAGCTCCCTGTCTTAGAACTGTTCAGAACATAAAGATTTAAAAATATACCTGCTCTTACCACACAGCTTCCAGAGTAGGATGATCATCCGTATTCTTACTTTCCAGTTGCTTCCAAATTTTGATACCCCTTAGACTGCAGCATTCTGTCACTCCTACATGCATTCTGTTAAAGAAAAAAAAAAAAGTAGTTTATTTTATTAGCATGTGGTTCCACTACTTATAAATCAGTAAATCTGGCAGTGCTTCACCTAATAATGCGATAAAACATGGAAGTGGTTTGTTGAATTAAACCTCAGCTCTGCAAGCAGCTCCACATTGCACCTAAAGTGGAAGCAGTTGCAGGGATAATAATACAAAATAGCAACGACCCGTATAGCTATAAAACATTTAATGTCAGCCTGTAAAACAAGCCACAAAACCACATACCGTTCAGAGACACACTCTAGAGGAATAGCCATCTTCAGAAAGCAAAATGTTATCTAAATATTTTGCAATGATTTGATATGATTATTTACAAAGCAGGCAGCCTTCTGGAAATTGACAAGAGGTGCCGTTGAAAACAGGAGTGCCACATTACTGTGCTGACCCCTCTTTCCTGTTTCTCTCAGGACCAATGCACATATTTAAAAGAATGCATATAAAGAGCAATAAAGTCATGGGATGACCCAGGACTCAGGTGAAAAGCATAAGCACTCCAAATCTGGAGGAAAAGGAGGGAAAGTTCTTGACTTTCTACCCTGTCCATCTCTTAGACATCCTTAGCCACAGTATCAGCAAAGAGAGGTTGCAGCTATTAATACTCTCCAACTCTGCTAAACTCAGTAGTGTTTATTGGTACAGTGCTCCTGAAAAAAAAAAAAAAAATTAGCAACCAACCAACCGTACTATCCATATCCCCAAATATATTGCTGCGATTTGCATGTGAGACAACTGAGGTGTGGAATAGTAATGGATTGAGTTTGGACAGGTGTTTGAAGACATGACAGTAACTGAGGGCTGTTGGTATTGCCAGCACCGAACATATGCATCTCACCTAAAATTTCAGGAGGTTGGGATGCTTCTATTTGTGGGGAAATACCAACTCCCATTGCTGGGCCTCAGAAAATGGAGCTGCAGTCTTAGTCCTCATCATAAAAGGTTTTAGAACATGAAGAAATACTGGTTTTAGTGTCTGCTTTGGTGCTAACTACCAACTTATGCACTGGGGAGAAAAAAAGAGATGGGGAAAAATTGATACTGAAAATACTGGAAGCAGTAATTTTTGTCATATTGAAAGAATTGAAGTAGAGAATGCTAAAACAATCAGCTTAGAATTCCTTACTCTGAAAAAGCCATCCTGAAAGGGTTAGCACAAGTGAGAGTAATCACATGGAAAATTGTATTAAAATGGAGCTAACTCTAGAAGTCTAAGAAATACTAGAAGAAAAATTTAAAAAAGGAAAAAAAAATGAGCTAAAGCTTTTCTTAGCAAAAAAAGAAAAAGAAAAATCCCCCCCTCCATTTTTTTTAAACACTTAGAAAGCCCCTGGTGAGCTCACGCATATTACCCCATGTAATAAACGTGGATGGAAAAAAAAAAGTCACCAAATTCTGAAGGCATCAGCCCTCTCATCCATAGGCATCTGTGGTTTAGAAATGGAGCAAGTGCTTACTAAAAATCAAATGCATTATAACAGGAAAAAGCAGAGACAAATTTTTACTTGTAGGGTGGAATACTGCGAAGCTTTAAGGCGGCCTGTATGCAGATAACACCTTCACACACTTCCAAAGCGATTATACAGCCCTCTAAGGTGGCTCTGCTGGAAGTTTTCCGTTCAAGGAAGTTGACCCATTATGAAGAATACACGGATACAGGAAGAATCTGAGGCCTGAGAGTCCCAAAATCACGTGAGTTTTCAAGGCAACAAACTCTTGTCACCACCCTGGAGACAGGATTTCTACATCTCATGCTGGTTCCTGAAAGCATTTTGGAGGTTGCTGTAGGAATGAAGGAAAAGAGGAGAGGGAGAAGATCGAAAGGTGGAAAATGCCTAAGCAAAAGGAGTAAAACAAAAAAATGTGGGCCCATGTGATAATTCTTATGGATTCTACTAAGGTTAGGTATCCGTTATTGCTTCTACACCTATTGACTGCTCAGTTCAATCAATCTTGAGATGTGACAACTGTTTTCTAGTTTAGGATGAGAAGGGTAGAACAGACCCTTTGTGAGTCATTTTAGACCGAAAACACACAGCCTCCATTTGAATTATGCATCATAAAAAAGCACCTATCACCCCTGCCTCTCTGAAACCCCCTAAAAAGCTTCCGTTCTGCTAGCAGCACTCACTGCTCAGCAGCAGCAATGAAAGGAATTAAGGTGTGCTCTGAATGCTAAATGACAGACCAACACTTACATAGCAAATTAAATGATTTGAAGAGGGTGCAAAACCAGGAGGAAAAAAACGTTTTAAAAATTAGGGTGTTACTTTGAAAGCTAAGATTTCCGAAGTTTTCTCATTATTCCTCATGCAGGAAGGCACTGTATGGAGTCCCTGCAAGCAGAAGCTCTGTAGGCGCTACGTGCAGCTTAAAGGCAATTTCTGAGAAGCCATCCCCACTTCTTGTAAGTGTACCAGGAAGTTCATCTCTGCAAGTAGCAGTGGAGGGCTTCCATCAGAAAATGCACACGTTTCTGTCCCTCCCCATTCTGTTAGCTTGGTTTGTCTGTATAGAAATAGAAGCTTGAGTTTTCCTTGAGCAAGACTGTCCACACATGCACTGTGATTGCAGCAGCACGGTAAACCCTAAAAGCAACTCTAGTAACTTTTACTGATGGTAGTCATTTAGAAAGAAGTTTCTTTTTCATTTTATCCCATTTCCTACATGATTCTCTGTACATTTTCTTTCATGGTGTGCATCTCATGCTTTGCCAGCATCATTCAGTCCCTCTGCCGTGCCCAGGAGAGGTTTATAGCTGCATTAGGGATGCAGCAGCAGGGGTGTGGTTATCTTCACACTCCACTATTGTGGCCTAGGGTCTTCTTTTTACTCCCCAGTAACCATAACTGCTGCTTCACAGCTCTGAAATGAGAAATTTGAGTGCCAAAAGCAGGATGGTAGCTCCCCAGCAGGCTCAGAGCTTGGCCAGGCAAGGGCAGATGGGTAGGAAGGAGCCAGCCTGGTGCCATGGCAGGGCAGAGGGTGCCGACATGCAGGTGGGTGCATCCAAGCGCTGACTGCGAGCTCAGGGCAGGCACTGTGCTGCTCATCCCCGCTGAGTCACAGTTCCTCCATCAGAGAGAAGAAAAGAACCAATCACTTCCCCACCGACTTCCTCACACTGCGAGCGCCACTCACATCTGCCCTCTGCATGCCCCAGCTACACGTGGGGCTGAAAGCCTGGTGCCATCGGGTTTCCTGGGGTTGGCTGCCTCAGAGCTGCCAGGGCCTCCAGCCCCTGCCTCCCCACCCTGTTTCCAGTGCCTTCCACAAGTCAGGGTGTCACGATGCTCCTGGTCCAGCTCAGGAGACAGGGCACCGACCCGCTCCCTCGGCCCAGCACTACATGGCAAAGGCACAGAGGTGGGGGGCTTCGCCTTGTCCATGGAAAGCCAAACCAGGCTGGCAGTGGCGGGCACCCCTGCAGGACTGGAGAGGAGCCTCCTCTTTAGTGACTGCCTGCTAGTTGGACTTCCTATCCCCGCTGTAAGACAGATCTCCCAGACAAAAGGAAAATAAATCACATAATTTGGCTTATCAATTTGACAGTTTCTGTAGAGGCCTACTTTTTTAACATCTTCACATGCAGATTCAGTGAAAAATGTCCTGAAAGCTTTGGCACCAAACAAAATCGAGGTGCTGAACAGGGGAAGCGATGCACCCAGTCTGCTCAAGTGCTAACTCATGTTATGGCAGCTGAAACCTCTCCTCCAGCTGCAAAGAAAGGCCTCCTTAAGTTCTGTCTAGTAGCTGATAGGATATACATTTTAAAACGGAGTGTTGTGAAAAGGTTTTTCCATCTTCCTGTCTCTGAATAGCCACCTAGAGAATCAATAGAGCTGGCTACCCGCGGAAGTCACCAGTCGTCATACTGGTTACCTCAGTTCATCAGCCACAGATAACGCTTCCTTCACATGAGAGGCCACTTTGAAATCCAAACCCCTTTTTCAGTAAGTTAAAAACATACAGTTTTCTCCATCTAGTTGAAGAAACAGTGTTCAAGCAGTTTCACGCAAAGTCACTCATGAGTCAGCCATTTAACATCATCCTCTGGCAGGAAAACAGAAATCAACAATAGAAGAACAACAACCAAAAAAACCAGCAACCCAACAACAAACAACAAAACTCAGGCATTATACAATTTAACTTGAGAATGCATTCAAAGAAATTAAATGGGTATACATTAAATTGGAAGGAGAGTGATACTTCTTTTAGGACTACATAGGCATCAACGGCTAAGCAGGAAAATAATTGAATTGGAGAGCAGAGTAAGAACAAGATCATTTTAGAGATCAGGTATTTGGAGTGAGATTAGAGCACAGTTTTTTTTTTCCTTCAGAGATGCATTAACATTGTTCAGTTTGCGAGCAACATTAGGGTAACAAGAAACTAAGAGATACGTTTGCATTAAGGAAGTTCTGTACGCAGGAGTATTACCACTGGCTCAGAAAGAGCAGATTTAGGCACAGTGATGTGATACAGAGAAAGCTCTTCAAGAAAATGATGGGAGTTTCTTTGCTTTTCACGATAATTAGACATGAGACGATCTCTTACATCTCAAATGTATGGGTCTGTTCTCAAGCATTGATTTTCAAACAATCAGTACCTGCAATGGTAGAGTTGATAGCATTAAACCTAATACATCTTCTCATTGTCTGTTAACTCCTCTGATGTAATGAACAACTTTAGTAAGGGAGTGAGTATGAACAACTTTAGGAGTGGAATAACAACACTGATGTAGCTCTGTGCTAGCAGTAACGCGCAACTACAGTCCTTGAGAATTTTGCATATAATTTGCTGTTCTCTCCTAGGTGGTTGTGTTAATTATGGAAGCACACTGCAAAAATAGTACGGAAGCTCCCATACACATAGCACACAAATTTATTACGAAGAAGAGGGTCATTGCTAAGAGACAAGTCACCTGTACAACAGAGGAGTACAATTTAAATGATCAGTGCTGCAAGAAATGTGAACGTGGTGAGTATTAAGACTGCGCTGAAAGGTCATTGAAGTGGAAACCAGAAAATCCACAATTTCTTCTGGGATAGCTCTGCTGTGGTTTGCTGGATGCACTGCTTCACTCAAGCTGTGTCTTTCTCTATTACAGGACATCAGACACTTCAGAAGTATTTCTTTACACAGCGCACCAGTAACTTTTCACTACAGATAACAGTTCACACATTGTTTGTTGCAAAAAATAATAGTAATAATTCTACATTACTTAGCAGGTTTCAAATAGGCTAAAAAAGTGCAAACACAGGGTTTTGCCCACAAGATACTCCATATACCCATGGGTTTTCCAGTTTTGCATGTACAGTTGTTTGCTATGTTTTCCTTCAGTCCTATATTGGAGGAAGAGGGAGGGATAATCAAATCTTATGTATACTGAAGGGTACATGTGTATGCACAAAAAATGTAGATTCTGTCTGTATTTGTAAATCAAAAAGTATAGGGTTTAAAAAGCAAGACTTACACGGGTCTTGAAGCTGATGGGCTTTCTCCAAAGGTATTATAAATGTTTTTCTGTCTCTCTGCAGGTTACGTTAAAAGAATTGACTGCCCAACAAATGCTGCAACAGACTGTGTACAATGTAAACCTGGACAGGAGTTCGTAGATCACATCAATGATCGGGACAAGTGTATGAGGTGTGGTTCGTGTGACAGAGAACTCGGTACGTCTGTAGAAATAGCAGCTCTAGGAAGCAAATCTTTTTTGAGACAAGATTCAACTGAAAGATCTCTGCAATCTGCAAGCAATGGGTAGCATACAAGCTAAAATGTTTTATGAGTAGGACATGGAGAAATTTATGACAAAGTCATAAGTTTATCCTCCAGTTTCCTTTTGCTAAGCACAGAGTAGGAAGAAGAACAAGCCATGTTGGTCCATTATTTCTCCTTCTATCTGTGTTTGCTCAGCCAGGAAGCACTTGGAGAGTAACATCCCATCTTTTCCACTCCTTTCTTTGCACAGAGGCAGGTAACCCACCTGTCCCAAGATACTCTGGTGTTGCTAGTTGGACTTACTTAATGCATATGCACTAGTCTCAACTTTGGGTTATGGTATATTCCTATTAGATTATCCTACAAGCACTATATTATTTTATGAATTATAACAAAGGACCCTACAAGTAATGGTTTTATTTGGTGTATAGTAGCTCGCTGCTACATGACAAGCACTACAAATAGCTTCTCTCAGTAACTTCACTGACAATACAGCAGGGAAAAAAAAAAATGGACAGAATTCCGCCTTCATCAGTCCTGAAAGTGCTGATAGCTCCTAAGTTATAAGAAGTCTTGTGTTCCCAAAAGCCTCTATTTATCTTTACCTGCCCTCCAAGTACATCACTTGCTCAAAAAAAAAAAAAAAAAAGTTGATCCTTAAAAAATGTTGTCTCTTACTAGATAGTTTTTGAAGTTACAGTGGAGGTGTGAAATAAGACATATGAATCAACTCTGTTTTCCAAAAGATGCTCAGTTTTGATAATGGGCTTTTCTCCTTGAAAAGCAGACCCAAAACAGAGTGGTTAGAGTCAATGCAGGAAAGCTTGCTCTTTCTTCTCCGTATTCTATTTAAAAGAGGGGTGTTGTAAGAAGCAGAGAAGGGAGCATTCCTGTTGATTTTCTTTGTAGTCTTTCATGTAATTAGTGTTATGTAAAATTACTGGAGCCGATAGAGTGATGCTTTTTATACATTCAACATGCTGCATGGGATATAGGATCAAATCATGAGACTGTAAGGCATGCCCTACTGGGTCTGACCAGTGGTTCTGTTCCCCCACCCAGTATTCTGTAGGGGAGAGATGCTATTTTAGAGGAAAAAAAAATAATACACAAACCTGTATAATTTCTGTGGTCTGATCCCTGCAGTCTCCTAGTGTCCACAGCTATGGGAAGGGACGTTAGAAGGTCCATCTCTACCTAGTCAATTTAGTAACTATTAGCAAGTCCTTTGTGCATTTACCTGCTGGGGGACACCAAGTTCCAGAAATTCACTACCCAATATCCATCATAGGCTTTTTCTTAAACCATTAAACACATCTCCTTCCAGTTTCTCATCACGTGTCCTGTAACTCTAGTAAAGCTGGATTTAGGGAATGGTAGTTCTGCATTTCTCATATCAAAAATCCAGTTTGACAAGCAGAGACAGTTCTTAACTCTAGTATGGTTGTTCTCAGATCACCTGTGGGAATATAAAAAAAGTTCCCTCACATAATCCAATATAATAAGCACTTTTGGACAGATAATGAAGATTAGTACAGGAAAACAATTCAGTATTGTGTACAGTGCCACAAAGGAAACTCCTTCATTAGTTTCTAACTAATTAATACAGTTTTTAATGGGGAAAAGAGAAGCTGACAGAGACACTGTCAAGCGAGTCCTTAATTGTGTGATCTGTTTTTTGAGCTCTTGGCCAGCAGAGGTCTCTGCCATCTTTGTATTTCCAGTACTCACAGCAAGGTTCCTCCTAAAAGCTGTATTGTTCTTACTAAGCGTCAGCAGTGCCAGCAGCGGTAGAGCTGGAAACATGTCGGTCTGAGGACAAGTGAGGAGAGGCCTACTTTTTCAGACTCACCAACTTCAAGAATTCATTTTAGGTTTTGAGGTTGCAAAGAACTGTACCCCAACGCAGAACACAGAATGCACCTGTGCAAAGGACCATTTTTGCAATTCTTCTTTGCCATGTATACATTGTGAGCGATGTACCATGTAAGTGTATGCCTTCATTGTTAAAATCATGTTATCACACTTCTTTTCTAACCACTTTCAAGGCAGAGGCTGTGGTAATGTGTAACCTAGGGGAAAATATACTAGTTTTCCTTCGCACTTACCTTGTTCAGCTGGCTTTGCTCAGTCTAATTAACTTGCATGCATGCAAAACCTAAAAATCCACCAACTCTGTATATAATTTTCAAAAAGTCTAATCAGGTATTTAAGCTTTCCTGTTGCTTTTGTGATCTACTGTTGGTTCTAGAAAATCCCTTCCACACTTTTCCTGTACCATTTTCATACTTGTTAAGTTCCAAAATCCAACATCCTGGTGTATGACACCTTTAGCCAATAAAAAGCATTAGAAGACTTATTTTCTCAGGCAATTTATAAAGAGAGAAACAAATCCCACAATAATTTATATTTTCTGCAGATGTGAAAATGGCCTAGTTGAGAAGGAATGTACTTCAACTTCAGACACCGTGTGCAGAATGAAAGGTAACATTTTAAAATCTAGCTTAGTCTACCATCTGCTATGTTTTGAGAGGCTATTGCAATTGTACTGTTGTACACAATGACCCATAGCTATTCCTGGCAGCATATCTGCTGGGCCCTGTACTGACCCACGGAGCATTGTTGCTCTTTTCTCTTGATCATGGTGGAGATGGGGTGACTCAAGCAGTAGCTTCTGCCATTTGGAGACAACAGAAAGGTCTCTATAATCTGATGCAATCTTGTTAAAATTTTAGAGTGTGTTGCTGTATTGCATTTTGTGACTTAGCTTTCATGTAATGTTTCCAATGTTTCAACAGAAACAGGAATGCCATCTTGGGGCATTGCACTTCTTACTTTGTTCGTGTTATCAGTAGCAGCAGCTGCAGCAGTATTATTTTACTGTAAGTGATTCCCTGTTCCTTGTTCCTGCCATACTCCAAACAAGATATTCACCTGCTTACTCAGATGTAATTTTATGTTCTTAGCACCCAGAGAAGTATACTGTCCTGGATTGTTAAGATGTTTTATGTTTCACTCTTTCAGACAAGAGAAAACAGAAGCATTTTACTAGCCAAGAGAACCCAAGCATAGCAGTCACTGGAAGAGAGCATTCTAATGTATGTATTGTTACTTAGGTCAGATAAAACTCAGCTTGATGCAGGGATCTTTGCTTCATTTAAATTACCCTGGGACTGCCCAAGCATGTGCATACCTCTCTTCTGTGAGATCAGTGAAGTGAGTTTCACCATGAGGAATCCTGGGAGAAGCAAGAGAAACCCTGTACTATCTCTTCAGGATTTGTTGTTGCATTCAGTTACATGACCAAGATCAAAACTTCATAAAGTATCGTACCTCCACTGAACCAACATCCTATCCCATGCATATTCTTATGCAACAGCAATTGTGAGGTGGTTCCCCAAGCTTACCCAAGTGGAAAAGGGGTCCAGTCTGATTCCCTAGCTCATAAAACATGAGAATCATGGAAAAAACTAGAAGAAAATTACAGAAGTGTGATGACATCTATTTATCCTGTCATATGGGATTGGCCTTGTACAAAACATTTTTGCACTCATTTCTGCTCACTTCTCTTTTTAGGAGACTTCACCACTCATATATCCAGGTAAGAGAAAAGTAATTTCTCAAAATTCAATACAATAAAAACACAGACATAAATCCTACACTAAATAAGGGGCATTTTTTGTGTAGACTTTGTCACTTTCTAGAGCTGTCACTGTGGCGCAGCTATGAGCACTTCTTAAAAAACACCAGCTCATAATGCACTTAAGGCATTTTGTGTTGCCATGAAACTTTTGCCTCAGGAAGAATTTCTGTTGTATAGGAAGCAAGTACTAATTGACAACAGGTGAAGTTCTATACTGTATATGGTACAGACACTAGGAGGCAGCAAACTGGGTATAATTTGGATAATGGAGTAGCCCTGCAGCCAGCAGTGGAATCACAGAAACACAAACCTACCTTATGTTGTAAGGGAAAACCTTAGCGGCAACACTCAATAGTTAAAAAAAAAAAAATACAAGCTCCAAGACTATATCATAGCAAAACACCTGTCCTGTTCCAGGACCTTTCCCAATACTGTTTTGAGCAAAATGGGTACACGTGAGGCATGATCAGGCTTTGATGATAGAGGTTATACACGATGAAGAGGTTACAGAGGGAACTGAGGTTCTGTTTCAGGTGCCAGAAAGCAATACAGTTATAGCCCTGGATCTCTGAATTACCTAGCATTTGGTAGGAGCACATATAACCAGATCTGACATATATTGCAAAAGTTACACTTAAAACGTGCAATCATGAATATCTGAAACTTGGTATGTTTTGGTTAGGAAAAGTATCAGCTCTGAAAGTAGGTGATTAAAAAAAAAAACACGCAAAACCAACAAACAGTAAGATATCAGTGACAAGCGCATTCATTTCTGTTTATGCTTCTAGATGTTGACCTGAGCAGCCATGTCCCTGTCATCGTGGAGCAGATGACATTCCCACAAGTCAGGACATTTGTTCGTAAACACAACATATCAGAACCTGACATAGATCGAATTGTTCGGGATAATTTGAATGATACAAATGAACAGAAGATTAAGCTCTTCGAGTACTGGCATCAAAAACATGGATTAAAAGGAGCCTATGGAACTCTAATAAGCAGCCTGAGAGATTTAGAAATGTATGCTGTAGCTGATAAAATTGAGAAAAAAATGAGGGCAGCAGTTTCCAGCCATCAGGAAGGGGGACAGTCTTACAATGATAACACCAAGCAAAGCGAGATCTGCAGTCAGGAAGGTGGAAAATCTTGTGATAATGCTGAGCTAAGTAAAACTCACTCTGATATTTTGGAAGAGACATAACAAAGTCATATGAAAATTATTTGTAATTGAATTAGTATTCTTTTAATATTACAAATAACAAAGCTTTCAAAAGCCATTTTGTTGGCAGCTGTAAAAATTTCAGAGCACTTGTAGCACAGACAAGGAATAGTTAGGATTTTTGTAGACATATGTTTCCTTTAAAAAAAAATCTTATAACTGTTGATTTTGATTGTCAAAAACAGGACAGAGAAGGTTTCAGGCTTATTAACAGTAAGAATAGAAGAGTTCAGCTACAGGACTTGCTACAGAAAGAACAAAGTAGTCGTCGTCGTCAGAAAGGTTTAGCCCAAATGTGGTAGTCCTGCATGCTGAATCAATGTAATGTTTTAATTACATTAAAATTGTGGGATGTTGCATTTTTCAGTGTGAAAACTCTGGTGTTAAGAGTCTATGAAATGTACCAGGAAGAATGCTTGAACAATAATAAGCTTTTGTCTAATATACACCTCATTAATTTTGAATATAGATATTAATCATAGAATGGATTGGGTTGGAAGGGACCTTAAAGCCCACCCAAATCCAACTTCCTGCCAGGGGCAGGGCTGCCACCCACCAGATCAGGCTGCCCATCCGACCTGGCCTTGAACGCCTCCAGGGATGGGGCATCCACAGCTTCTCTGGGTGAACCGTTCCCGTGTGTCACCATCCTCTGCATAAAGAATTTCCTTCTAACATCTAACCTAAATCTCCCATATTTTTGCTTAAAACTATTCCTCCTTGTCCTATCACTGTTTGCATTTGTAAAAAGCCAGTCTCCCTCCTGATTATAAGCTCCTTTAAGTACTGGAAGGCTGCAATGAGGTTTACTCACAGCCTTCTGTTCTTCATGCTGAACCAGCCCAGCTTCCTCAGCCTTTCTTCTTCATAGGAGAGGTGCTCCTGCCCTCTGAACATCTTCGTAGCCTCCTCTGGACCCACTCCAACAGCTCCATATCGTTCTTGTGCTGGGGGCCCCAAGTCTGGATGCAGTACTCTAGATGAGGCCTCACAAGGGCAGAGCAGAGGGGGACAATCCCCTCCCTCTCCCTGCTGCCACCCCTTTTCTGATGCAGCCCAGGATACTGTTGGCTTTCTGGGCTGCACAAGCACACACTACCGACTCGTGTCCAGGTTTTCATCCACCAGGACTCCTCAAGTCCTTCTCTGCAGGGCTGTTCTCAGTTTTCCCAGTCTGTACACATATCTGGGATTGCCCCAACCCAAGTGTAGCACCTTGCACTTGGCCTTGTTGAACCTCATTCATTTCCCTTGGGCCCACTTCTCAGAGCACGTCCAGGTCACTCTGGATGGCATTCTTTCCTTCTGTTGTGTCAACTGCACCACTCAGCCCAGTGTTTTCTGCAAACGCTCAATCCCACAGTCTGTATCACTGATAAAGATGTTAAAAGAGCACCGGTCCCAAGACAGACCCCCAAAGGACATCACTCATGACCAGCCTCCACCTGGACATAGAGCTGTTAACCACAACCCTCTGGCTGCAACCATCCAACCAACTTTTTATCCAACAAATAGTCCACTCTTCAAATCCATCTCTCTCCAATTTAGAGATGAAGATCTGTGGGAAAGCACCTGTGTATGGTTTTGTATGTGTATATTTATGTTGATATGAATGTATATATGCATAAGTTTTCTATGCCACAGCCACCAGTACTAACTAAAAATACTATTTCCCTTGTTCTCTGCACTGATTGCAAGCCTATTTTAACGTTAAAATCCTTCAGAGAATCAGAAACAGGAGACGGAGTGGAACAAAGCCATCGTTATTTGAAGGCAAACTGAACAAGCTGTGAAGTCTCCAAACCCAAGCCTGTAGTAGTCAATACTGTTTTATAATGCAGGAACTGATACAATTAAAACTTCATCTTAATAAATTAGAAAATATAATCTAAGTAGTGCATGACTTCTCTTTTCCATCCTACACTGCAACATATAGAGGTCATTTTTAGATTTTATTTTATTCAAGCCAGTAAAACACAACCAGGGAGATCATTCTCCTGAAGAAGAAAAACAAAACAAAAACACTACCAAAGAAAAACAAAAAACTTACCTTTCTTTCATCACAGATTCCAGAGGACTCCTAAATTCAAAGATAATAGCACAGAGCTGCTTTGTAGAGAGGCCTTTCTTGCTCACACGCAGATTTATGCAGTCTCAGAAAATCTTTCGGCAGAAGAGGAGACCTTGCTGGAGAGGTTTGTTTTTTTATTTCAGGACCTTCTTCGTTAGCTCCGCTATCCATTCCCTAGAAAAAATTTCCAGTTAAGTACTAAGCATCAACTGAAACACAAGAAAAACCTCCTGAAGGCTGTCAGCTGGAGTATGCAGGAAGGTCCAATTGCTGCCACCTGGCCCCAGGGTGTGGTTGGAGCAGGATGGTCATGCCAGCAAGAAGCCAGGTGCTAGGAGTCAACCCCAGTGCAAGGCAGAGTGCCCACAGGTGCAGCAGGACTGCTCGCAAAGGTCATGCTGCTGGCAGGAGCAAGGTGCCTGGCAGGGCAGCACTTGCAGAAACAGCTGGGAATGCAGCCACAGCTCTGTGTGTTGTGCTAAGCTGAAATGAAGGGCAGGGCTTACATTAGCTTCAGAAATGTTTAGCCTTTCATAAACTAACTTGTGGAACATCTGAAGGCCACTGAGCCTGTTTTGTTGCCAAGCCAAGACCTGGTTTTGTTGGCAAAGCTCTTCCTCAGCTCTCCAACACCACAGAGATGCTAAGCACTTGGAAAAATCTTCCAATCCACGTTGGAGCCTCTTTCCTCTAACCACCCTAATAAGACCTGATAAGTCAGCTTGCCAGTACTACACTGCCAGCATCTCCATGCTGCTGCTTGTCAAAGGGTAGCCTTCAGGCAGCTGTAGCCAGGTGGTTTAATACCCATGCACCTGACCATGGACTAACTGCAGAACCTGATTAAGGTACAGCATTGTATGATTGACTTCTGTCTGTGCTATCTGTCTACAGACCTGATGTTCTGGGACAGTGTGTTGCTCATCGCCATATTTTGGCCAGGCTCCATGTATATAGGAGAATAAATTGTCCACCTCTGGAAAAGCAGCACAGCAGTCGTGTAGGCAGTGCCATAATAATTTCCTGGGCTGCAGTTACGCAGAAGTACAGCCAAAACAGGAAGGAAGGAAAGCTCCATGCTCTGGTAACTCCAATCCCTGATAGGCAGGCTGCTCACTGTACCCTGCCCCACCCAGGAAGGCTTAAATGTAGCTGAAAGGTATGTTGGCATTTGCTTGACTTTGGCTTTTCTTGGCTTCTGGCCTCATCTCTCAGAGTGAAGCATGTGACCACCAGAGACCAAAGTTGTTAGGGCTTTGGTGAGTCAGTTAATGTAACTGCTCTGAAAGAGACAGATCTTAAAATGGATGCATCAAATCTCATACATTTATAGCAGTGAAATAAAATGTGAAATTTTTTTTTTCAGTACACTGGAATTCCCCAACCTCAGTATAATGAGGATGGGTAAAAAAAAAAAAAAAAAAAGTCCCTGAGCAATGAGTCATTTTCTCCTTAGGCGATGTCTACAAGGCTGAACTCAGGCTGCCATGAACTCTAGTGGTCAGCGTACATTATAATTTTCTTTTTTTTTTTTTTT
>WBMW01003830.1:1067883-1104726 GCA_013396635.1 Penelope pileata | reverse complement strand
TTTTTTTTTTTTTTAACTAGAACACTGTGCAACAAATAAGAGGATTGATGATGTTGTGCAGTTTTTTCAAAGCAGTGTGCATGTGTCTACATTGCAGAGTAGAGCTATCTGATCAAGCTTAAAGTAGCTGTACCCAGGACCAGAAGTGATTCAGTTCTGCTGAGCCACATCAGCACATCCAAACTTCCATTGCCTCCTGCTTCTGGCCTCATTCCCAAACATGGGCTGCACAGGAAAATAACATCAAGCAGGTTATATCAGCACGGTGTCACCTTTTGCTCTCGCCTTTCCTTCTCAGAAAGTCAGCACCAAGTTTCATGCTGGTAAGGAGACAGCAACGACCTCAGCTTCTCACTGAAACCTCGCTCTGGCACCCTCACCCAGTGCCCTGCAACCCACACATGCACAATGACCAGCCTCTTTCTGCCCAGTGACAATGCTGTGTAAGCAGACAGCCATGTAAAATAAAGCTTCTCAGCTTTAGGGAAATAGACAAAAAGAAAAAGGAAAAAAAAAATGAAAGAAGAAAGAGGAAAAACAAAAATGAGAGCAACAGAAATGGCTTTGACGAATGAAACTGTTTTGTTTCATGGAAAGCCAGCAGCAGAAAAGTGGAAACTGAAACAGAAACCTGTTGAGGGAATGAGTTGGCACATTTCAAAAAGCAGATTTCAAGAGAAAGCTCCCTCTTCAGGGAAGGAATACTTTGCTAAACACTTGCATTTGTTATCTAAATAGAAAAAAAATAAAAAGCAGAACAATTGTTACTTGAAAATACCAACAACGGAAGAACAGGAACATAGGAGCGTAAGTCCTGAGGGATGGTCTAAGTTCAGTCTCCTGCAAACTGAAAGTGACCCCAGGAGAGTTGGGTCTGCTCAGAAACCTCACATGCTCGCTGCTGTGCACGCCCCCAGCTCCTCGCCCACGCTGCAAACTGTACAACAGTTCTGCAAGCAGAGCTGACACCTGCAGGAGGACAGCAGCGGGATCACTGTGACAGCATGGCACCAGGAGAAAGCATGAGGGGTCCGAGTCTCTTCCACTATGCAGTACTGCTACACTGTGGAACTGCTGTTTTGAAGTCATGCTGAAATCTGCCGGTTCGTGGAAAGGCACAGCACAGAAATAAAGTGCTGAGCACAAGAGTGCAGAACACTTCTTTGCAGCATGGATGACAAGCACACTGATGTGTGAAAGAGCCACAGGCTTGTTTCCTGGATGGAGGACAGGGAAGGAAAACAGTACAAATTCATGAGAGCGATAAAGCTGTGTTGGGAAATGCCTTGGAGCTGGGCAGACATCTTTTTTTTCTGAGGGAAGATACAAATGTAAAGCTCACATCCCTCTCTCGCAGTGTCAGTACTTTGATTTTGGAGTTGAAAGGAAGCCGACATTCCATCGTCCCGCTGTTGGCGAGCAGAGAGGTGCCCTCCGCATGCATCTGGAGCAGCATGGAGCTGCGGCTGAGAGCTGAGGGGATGTGGGATCAATGACAAAGCTCAGCATACAAGCCATACATTCTGGATAGCTTGCCAGTGGTTTTAGTTCCCTTCCAAGCTGAAAGCACAGCTTTCAAGGCAGGCAGTGCTAGAGGGCTCTTTCCCACAGCTTTAAATGGAGGTCTCTGGCTCCCCCAGTAAAGCAGCAGCTGTGACAAAGTGCTGCTCCTCACCGCAGGTGGGCAGCACTGCATTGCAGCCTGCAGAACAGGGGCCCTGAACCAACCCAGGGAGGCCAGAAGGCAGTGCTGGGGGCAGTGCTGAGCCCCATGGACATGGGGCACACGTGGGCCACCCTACCCACTGCTGACTGTGAATATCTCACATCTTACGTTCTGGAAGAACCAGAACCTTGTCCTGGTTCTTCCTGCACACTGTGTGAGTCTGGAGGCCACGGGTTTGCCTCTAAGACGTAAGAACAGCACTTAATTGTGTGTTTTCACAGGGGTGACTGGGTTAGTACCAGGCAGTGTCCTGGTCCACATCATACAGGAGCAGACAGCAGTCACTAAATGGATCAGAATCTTTGAATCTCTCAATCAAATCTCTTCACATTTGAATTCCTCTAAACATGAAATTCTGAAAATCTGAGCTTCCACTCTCACTCCCAGGCCATTTCCCAGCTCAGTGGTGGCAGCTCAGCAGGTGGCAGCCTATCACCACACAGCCCCTGCACCCACACCACTGCTTCACCCACAGCTGCGCTGGGCACCAGGCCGTGCCCCAGCTGAGCCGGGCCAGGCTGGGCCAGTTCCAGCTCCTCATGCAGCTCCTGCAGCCACACCTATCTCCCGAAGATGCATTCCACCAGTGTGCCACCTGCAGTGCCACAGAACGATGCCCATGGGCTCCTCTGGAATGAGGATGGGCATGGCCTGGCTCCCCTTTGACTCACACTGGGAGTAAGTGGCTCAAGAAAGTCCCCCAGTGCTGTGCCAAGCTCCACAGCAGCACAGCCGCTGGCTTGGCATCCCCAGATATAGGCTTAATAACACATGGAAAGAAAATGTAATAGCAAAACATTCTGGCTGCAAGCAGAGCGCTCCAAAGCCTGGAACTGGCGCGGTTACTGCAGTACGTGCAGCACTACCTGTGCCAGCATGGATGTGTGCTGCGGCGCGGCCGTAAGAAACGCGCTGTGAGTACACGCCAGCTGTGAGTCACGCATTCACTCAAATGATACCCACGCAACACACCATGCAACAACTGGCATTAGTGTCTGAGAAAGCCAAGGAAAGAGGGGACAATCGCCCTGAAATCTGGCCCTCCTGAGGGCAATCTTCATATCATCACAACTGAGTGAAAAAGCAACTGGGGGAGACGGGGGGAGAAGGGGTGGGTAGTGATAGTTCTGATGTTACTGGAGGAACTGGCTTATGGATAATGCCCTTAATTGCTACAACATGCTGTTGTAAATGGTCTTCCTTCTCTTCCAGACCTGTAAGTTAGCCTATCGTTTTTAACAACTCTACATTAAATGCAGTTTTGACTTCTGTTGTAGTTATAGGAACTTTGGGAATAGCAACCTCAGGGAGCTTGCTGCCAAGTTTTTTTTTTTATGATTTTAAGATCTGTGGCTGTTGCTTCAATTAGAAAAGCTGGAACAGTCATGACTGCTTAAAAACATGATTCTGTACCATGAGGCATCAGAGATTGTAAAGTATAAAGCTTGTCCATGTATTATGCTTTTTGTTGGCATAAATAATTTAGCAAGCAAGCCCTATTTTTTGTGCAAGGTACACAGCTCCCTCACTGAGATGTTTTTCCTGACAAAGGGCCTTCTTGTAGGAGTTCATTCTGATCTCCCCACAGCACTCAAAAGCCTTTCCCTGACATCAGGCATGCTGCTGTAAGGAGCTTCCAAAGAGCATCTGACAAGGGAAGTAATGAGCAATGTTGCTCAGTGCAGTGTCAATACTAGGTTTCACGGACAGGAACTCTGAGGCACCCGTGTAGGAGGCATGCGTTAAGTACTTTGTTGAACAGTTGCACTAACAGGTGCTTTCAAGGCTCCCTGAGTGTGGCCCACCTGCAAGATACTTGGGACTCAATGCATATGGAGCACAGGACAGTGTCACCTTCACCTGGTGAGCAAGAGAAGGGCCAGGGAGATGCACAGAAAATGTGCAGGGCTGTGTCTCCTCTCCTCACTGCTTTCCTTTACCATTGTGAGACTCTGTCAACCTGCTGTCAGTGTAACTTCTTACGCTCTTATTTGCAAGTGAAAACAGGTAAGTAAATTAATGAGTTGGAATTTTGTGGCTGGACACAAGAAAAAGGCTCTGTTCTAAGGACTGGAGTCAAACAGCCTTTCGAAGACCAGCTTCTTCCTCCCGAGGCAGCCCTACAGACATCCTAATAAACGTGCACAGATCCTCCAGAAAATACAGTTTTCAGCATCCCTGAACTCATTGAAGTCAAAATCAACTACCAACAGAATGTGCAAAAACATTTTTCAAAAGGAAATACTGTTTTCCTTCTTTCTTCTCTCAGCTGCGGACCTATTCCAAACAAAGATAGTCATGTATTCGTTTTTTAAATAAATGGAGGAAATGGTTCTTCCAACTGTAACTGAAAATACTGCTGGTGAAAGTAAATCAATACATTATGTTTGGACAGTAACCAACTCCAGAAGATTTCAGCAAAGAAAAGCAAGCTATAGAAGCTGTAAGTAGTTCAAAAAGGGAATTCATGTGAAATCCTGCTCTATACGGATTCAAGTCAGCAATTGGGATCAAAAGGGCAAACTATGACTAAAAATCAAGAAGAGAACTTTTGCTTTTCTAGGCAGCATTCCACCTGAGGATCTAATCAGTCAACAGCTTATACTCTTAACAAATCTGGGCAGGCTTACAGACAACTTTAGAACAGATAAATCTACAGAAGGAGTCTATCTCGAGGTCCCTTCCAACCCCTACAATTTTGTGATTCTGTGACACAGCCAAAAAGCAAAAGCAGGCTTCTTACATCTAAAAATACTAGAACAACCTTTTTGGATCTGAAGTCATGACCTAAAATGGGATTACGCCTATCTCTCGCCACACTAGCAAACACAGAAATTCAAGTCAGATGTTCTTCCCCCTTCTCCCACTCTAACCACACACACACTGGCACAGGGGATTTAGAACTCATGTGGGATGTGGCAGAACCTGGCTGGAATCCCCTTCCTTGGTTTGGAGCAGAAAATTGCACTCAAGTCTCCCACCTCCCAGTAGCATGAGCCTGGGCTATCTGAGGACACCTCTTGAAGCCGTCCAACTATGTGTATTCATTGGTGTGCAAACCTGAAATTGACTCTTTCCATTCCAGGGAATTCCTATTCCACCGTTGGGTTATCACATCATCCAGAGGACTGCATGCTACAGGCAAGGCAGACGAGGAACTGTGCTGTTTGTGAACCTGCTAAGGCACAGGGGATCAGCAGCTCAGCACTGGGAACTCACTTTTAGACACTGAAATATGAAGTACGTAAGTTCTTCTGTGGGCCTAGATGTAATTAATTTGGACAAGATTACAGGTGGTAGCAAGAGGAAATAACTTGCTTAAAGGTAGTGTTGCACTATAAAGTTTTTGACTTTGTCACACTACACAGTTCTTTGGGGTTTTAGTTTGGTTTTGTTTTGTTCTTTTTCCTAACAAGGTATCTAGAACTTTTTTCTTTGAGAATGCAGAACTTTTTAAGATATCAAGCAGGAAATTAAATCTTCCAGCTAAGGTGAAACCCAAAAATTTTTCCTGTTGTAGAATGGACTCCAGTGAGAGTTTCTATTTAGAATGAAAAGCTGGAAATTCCAGCCACATTAAAATAAACATACGCAATCCTGCCTTAACAGCTACTGGATGCTTTCACAGACTCAAAGGACTTTGAAAGGTCACTTACTCCGGTCCCTTGCCCTGAAGCAAGATTAACTAAAATGTTTTTGTCCTATCTCCAGAGATGGAGACTCCAAAACTCTTCAGGTAATTCATACTGATGTTTCACAATCTCTGCTGTTAAAAACTGTCGTCATACCAGTGAATCCTTGGTGCAGTTGCAGTCCTCTACACCTTGCCATATCCACTATGACATGGAGAAGAGATTGTTCCTTTTCCTTTTTACAACAGCTTTTTGCACAGAGAACAAGACTTACGTCAATTGTTACATTATGAGGGGGCAATGGGTACAAACTGGAACACAGAAAGTTCTCACTGAACATAACGAAGAACTTCTTTTCTGTGAGAGTGACTAGAACAAGCTGCCCAGAGAGGTTGTAGAGTCTCCTTTCCCAGAGGTATTCAAAAACTATCTGGACCTGGTCCTGGGTAATGTGCTGAGAGGAATTCTGGTTGAGCAGCAAGGCTGGAATAGATGAATTCCAGGGGTCCCATCCAACCTCAACCATTCTGTGATTCTCTGATTCTGTGAAGACGAGTAAGCCCAATCAAACAAGCAATTCTTATATGTTTATGACATTTTTGCAAGTAATGTAGGATAAAGAAACAATATAACATGGCTATATAAGTTGTCTCCTTTTTCTAAGGATTCCAAGTTATTGCAATACTATATTTTAACTCCATACTGTTATATATGCAGAATGCTGGTATATAATTAATGGCTATCCTTGCTCTCTATGTCATTTTAGACACTGGAGCTGTCAGGTTTTGTACGTCTATTTCTATTGAGACCTTTTTTTAAATATATCTATAATTCTGCAGAAGATGTATTGTTACCACCTCAAAGGAAGCAATAACTGCAAAAATTCTGCTGAAGTTCCAAAAATAATTGGTATATAATAATATAATGGCTGAAATGAATTTCCTTGGTCCCTAACCAGGCACCTTTAGCAAGTGGGAATGTATCTTACACATGGCCAAGTCTGCTGTTATAACCAGACCCGAGTTTATTCCAGCACATTTTTACATATTGTCTAAGTGCTGATCTGTGAGGATCCCCATGGAATTGGGCTCTGTACAAAATCATTGGGTATCACCATGCCTGGAATTTGAATTTCCAGGGGAAACGTGTTCATCAGGATGAATTCTGTGTTCTCCTATTTTAGATATATGATCTCAAAGAGTTCTGTGGATCTGTTTCTTTTATTCTGCTGTCATGCTAGGGATCTGCTGAGGAGTTCTCTATTTCCTGACTCATTTTTCTTGTAACAATGCCACAAATATTCAGTTTACTTCTTTAAGTGGATGTCCTTTTCTGTCTTCATGTTGAGGCCTAAATGTGTTTCTTAACTTTTACTGAATCATTAGATCACTGCAGTTATGTATTACAAGAATAAAATGTTAACATGCTGTGCTACCCAAAGTCTTCTGACCTCTGCCATGACATCTTTGCCACTTTATCCATTTTCTTAGTATTTTGTTAGAAGATGCAGCCAGATGATTACCAGAAGAATTAATGTAACTATGACTTTTCTAAGATCAGTTATTTCCTGGAATTAGTCTATAAAATTTAATTTCAACATAAGCCTTATGCTTTTTGTGACTACAGCTCTTTGTGAATCATTCAAATGAATTTCTGAATCACTAATCAGCTTCTTTTCCCCGATGAAACACAGGTCAAAGGTGCTATTTTCCTAAGGTCTAACTCCTGATGTGCCCTGCCTCAGCTGCCAGCCCCCAATGCAGCCGGCACACCATGCCCCACACTGTATCATTGCGCTGCTGGCAACAACCACAAGCAGTTGCTGCAGTCTTCCAGTGTTCCCAGCTATTCTTCCTTCCACCCCTATACCCATTCATGAAGCAGAAGCATTAAAAAGGTGACAGAAAAGTAAGCGAAGAACAATGCACTTCAGGTAAGATGTCAGAAGTTCATAAATAGCAGCAATATGAAATTTAGAATCATAGAATGGTTCAGGTTGGAAGGGACCTTAGAGATCATCTTGTTCCAACCCCTCTGCCATGGGCAAGGACACCTCCCACTAGACCTGGTTGCCCAAAGCCCCATCCAGCCTGGCTTTGAATACTTCCAGGGAGGGAAGTATTCTGACTGCGTGGATAACAAATGAGAAAAGCAAACAGAGTAGAGATATTTTATATTCAAATTTAAAGTTTCCTCTTGAAGATCTACAATGAATAGTCAGCCTCTCAGGAAAACACCCCTTCCCTAAGCACACAAACTCAGGCACTGTCTTTCAAAACAGGTTTCAGCATGTGTCTAGATAGGAACTCCAACATGAACACTGCTCAATGCCAGAGGAAACTCTTTTGAAAATACCATATCACTAAAGTAAAATCTTAATCTAAATTAGATAATTAGACACCAATAAGACACCTTAAACTAAGCAAGGTAAAGAAGTACTTTTGTCCCTAGCTCAAAGTCATCATTTTGTATAGAATCACAGAATATCCCAAGTTGGAAGGGACCCACAAGGATCATCAAGTCCAGCTCCTGGCTCCATACAGCATCACCCAAAATTATCCTTCTCTGAGCAGATTTAACCTATTGTAAGAGCAGAACACTAACCTAGCAGTGCTAAGTGAGTTGCTTTTTCAGAAAGAGGACACAAAAAATGGATGGGATTTATATGTGCACAGCATGAAAGCAAATAATACTTATGTCAGGCATACCTTTTTCTCCATCACCATCTTCCTCAGCTAAGAATTCATCTTCATCAGAATAATCACTACACTAGTTATTTTCCTCATTTTCATCATCTTCATCTTCATTTATTTCCCCACTGACCTGAGTGAAGGCCCACTAATTTCTTACTGTTGTATCTTCTCCTTTTGGAAATTTTCCAGCAGTCTTCTTTCATACTAGCATGACAAAACCGAGCTTTGACATTAACTATCTGCAGGTTTTCTGAAACTTTTTCATGTTCTACAATGTCTATTATCCTAAACTAACATTAATGCTACCTTATTTAATACAGTAAGGCCCATTACAGTTAACTGTCAGGTCAACAGTGGCAATCTTTTTAGCCAATATACACGCAACAGAACAGCAAAGCCCAGCCAGATCCAAGTAAGCAGCTAAGGTGAGGTGATAACACAGTACAAGTTTTACCCTGGAAATACCAGACTGTAGCACAGCATAAAAATTTTTTAACAGCGCCAAGAGAAAATCTTGTCCACTTTCTAAATGGGTTATGAGAGCATATGACTTGCCTCTGTGCAATAATCTAAATGAACAACAGGCTGCTGGGAAACAGGCATCATTAGGCACCACAGTACTGGCGTTCTTTCATGGCAAGGGTTTGTCAGCACAGATCACATAACTAAGACCCTACAGATGTAATTATTTTGTGATTTATCTCTGCCCTGAGGGAGACCAGCATCAGTTGTCAGATGACTCTGGTGAACCAGTGTTTTCCCAGTATAACTTTGGATTCCAGACAGCTTTTGGACCAAGAACCCAGACAGGGAGCTAATCTGACATTTGGATCTATATCCCTAAAGATGATACTTGAAAAATGCAGGAAAGAACACAGTGCTAGAGGGTTGAGAGCAGTCAGGTAGCTAAAACACTTCCAGGTGTTGGCCCACCAGTTACAATGTTTATCATAAGCCAAAATACATCCTCCTTCAGCGAAGCAATCTATCACCGAACATGACTAACTTCTAAAAAGTCATTCTGAGGACTCACAGGTATGCTGCAGTTTTAGATATTGTAACATCTGACAGTAGTTCATCTCAACTACCCCTGCACACACACACCAACCTGCCAAATCTCTATATTTGTAGTGGCATTTAAACATTCACATTCAATATGCAGAGCTTTACTGTAGACGCACCACAACTGCAGACATAGATATATCTATATTTTGACATCTACATGTGATTGCTTTATGTGGCCACAGTGGTGCAGATGTCCAGAATACAAGCACCTGTCAAAGTTCACTTTCTGCTCCAAGGTATGTTTTTCTTTTTCCACGTGCACATCTATTACTTTCAGTTATTCCAGGCAACAGAAGGGTGGGAGCACCTCCAGAATGAGAGCAACAAAGGTAACAGTGCCTGGCAGATGCAAACACCTCCACGGGTACAGCAACACCAAGCTAATACCTGCCTGCCTCATCCTAGGATTAGCAGTGCTGGTGACAGCAAGGACCCACAGACAACAGGTCTCTGTCAGCAGTCTAAGATCACATTGTCACAGAGCAGATATAGGACAGATTAGCTTGAGACTGTAGGGAGACAATCATAATAATAAAGAAGAAATATAAATATGTAGTAGGGACACAGCTAGAAATGTCAACTGATTACATACAGGATGCAAGCAGGAACCTAAGAAGGAGCTGGAAAGGACCTGGCCAGAACCCAGGCTGAGAAGGAGGCAAATACAGGATAGGGGAGTCCCAAGAGAGTCCCAGACCTCTGTTTTCACAGGAACATACACTACTATCAGTTTCAGATTGGATGTGCTGCCTAAACAGAAGAGGAGCTTGCAGAGGCACCACGCTACCACCCAAATTCACCCCAAATTCCACCCCAAAGTCCAGCACCCCAAATTCACTGCTGGACATTTCTTAACTTTGCCTTAAACCAAAACCAGAAAACAGCAATTTGACCTCCTTTGGTGAAGTCTCCTGCATGTCTAGGCTGCCACTTTCTCCAAGGTAAGTGTAAAGATTGCCTCAAGCATCCTGACATTTTACTGCTTTTTGCTAAGTGACAGATTTCTGGACCTCAAGGCTGTTTGTCAGTGCACTGGATGAGTACCCAGAGTACCCCTGTGACTGCACTAACTGCAGGCACCTTCAGACTCTGCCAAAAGGTGGAATTTTCCGTGTCCTAGATGTGGCAGCACTACATGCACCAGTCTGATTACACTTTACTGTGTCCTAGGGAGGCTCCATGTCACATGCCTAGAGGGTGGAGGGGGGCAGCTACCCTGCCAGGTGGAGTTAGAGACGAGCAGATCATCTGGAGAGAGATGCAGGTCTGGGGTCAGAGCCTGGCAGCTCCAAGGTGTGGCAGCAAACTGCAGATATTGCAGGAGGCAGTGTGCTGGTATCTGACCATGGGAATGTGGACACTATGTGAGAAGAAAATCATAGGATAAGTAGGTGAAGTATTTAAAAAATAGCACTAATAAAAAAAGATTTAACTGCAAATGAGAGGAAGAAAGTAAGGGATTCTACTCAAGCACAAAACAAAACAGATCTCAGGGCTGCTGTCATGCTTGTTATTTTTCTGCCTTGGCTTGAGCAGTGCCAGGATAGAACGCTTCCCACACAATTGCTGTAAGTAATGCAGCTAAACGCAGCTAATTGTACACATCTAGCCACAGACAAAGTGCTTCCTTGTTTACAGAGGGCGCTAAATCAAATCTAAGCTTATTACAAAGAACAGCCCCTTGGAAATTAATATATCTAATTTCCCTCACGTTTAGATGGCTAGCAGAACTTGTTCATTTCCATAGCATTACATTTAATTTCTGCCACTGTAAGTTATAGCAGAATGCTAACAGGACGATGTCTCCTTGCCAAAGGACTCAGAGCAGATCTACTGGACAGCCAGTAGCCCCTAACGCCTGCCAGGGGCATTATGCAATGGCTGCAGAAACTTTCAGTTCCATCCGTGTATGGAAAGAATAAAAAACAGAACAGAAGACAACTCTGGTTTTGAGATGTGTAGGAAAAAGCCAAAACCAAGGGCTACAGTGTGTTGCATCATGGTAAATGATCACAGGAACAGAACTTCCTATTGACTAATATAGAAGAAGGAAGGAAGAGGAAAGATAAGACATACAAGTCTGATGCCTAACGAGATGTTGGCCCAAAATAATTCCAGGACCTGAACTTCAAAAGAAATGTATATTTCGGCTTTGCTTTTGTTAACTGAGCAAATTTCAACCAGTTTTCCCATATTTTTAAATTCTCAAAAAAATGAAACAGCATAAAGATTTTACTGCCTTTCAGAAAGCTAGACTGTTTAAACAGCTGCAGCCACAGCACTTAAAATGGAAGATAAAACTTCCACATGATAAACAACATGACAACAACTCCATATAGGCTACAGCTGCAAAAATTTACCCTCCTTCACCGTTAAATAATGGTGTCAAAAATAATAGCAAAACTGCATGTACAGCCACATATCTTTCTCCTTCACCTTCCTGTTCCCAAATCTCAGGCTCTCCTTTCTCTTGGAATGTACTTAAATCTCTGCCCTGGCCTCTGGCATTCCCAGTGCTGAGGACAGAAATACTGCAGTATATCTGAGCTCTTAATTGTTGATGTTCTATAGAGGTCATCAATTCAATTGCTCCTTAAAGTCCACAAAATCATACGCCAGCCCAGAGCTCCTTCCTTACACAGTGCAGCTGACCAGTGCCCAGTTCCTCTGCCCCTCCTCCAGTGGGGCAGGAGATCAATGGCTGTGCATCACTCCACAGCACAGCAGAGCCCAGACTGTTCCCTTAGCCCTCTCCAGCAAACCCCAAACACAGCTCTCTCCCTGTGTGCTCAGAGAGGACAGTGGCAGGGACCAGCCTGTCACTGCCAGGACAGTTGGTACAAGCTACTCCCAGCAACCCTCTTCCTCAGCAGCAACTTGAGAGCAACCAGGAACTGAGCCAAAGGATTCTTCTGGCAACAGAAACAGCTTGAACCTGGCCACCCAGAGCTCCTCAGCCCCTCCTATCCGGTATGTGCATCTTCTTGCTTGGAAAACACCAAAACGTGCAGTTTGGAATGACAGGCAAGGAAATGGTTTCCAACCTTGTTCACACAACCTGCTGAGATCCACCTAGGGCAAACAGGAAGAAGAATGTCGAAATGCTTTGCCCAGTCTTGAGGGCATCTCCTTCTCACCTGGCAGCAGTGTACCCTTGCCAAGGATCCTGTTCTGCACAGAAATTTTCCACTGATCCTGCAAGGCAATTCTGGAAGGAAGAGGAATTTTCTTAGCCTTCCCTTGAGGTTCTTCATTTTCTCTTCTATCACAGAATGCACTTCTACGAAGCCCAGTTTCTGTCCTAGCTAGCAGCAGAGGTCAGAAGTCCTGCCTTTTGGGAGGCACTGCTTCTAACACTTGGGTTTCCCCACAGTGTTCATCCTTACCAAGGGAAACAGCTTAAGTTTTGGGTACCTTTGTGAAGCATTTCTGGACATTTGCTTTTTGGGACAATCTAGCATGCTTCTTTGCCCTTTCCCCCAAGAGACAGGCAGTGACTCTCCATGCCTGGCACATTCACCATGGCATACTCCACCAATGCATCTCACAACAAACACTCCACAGAAAAAAACGATTCCCAGAACTGCTGTCCAGAGGGAGTTTGCCAGAGAAGAAACAATATGCCATTTCCAGCATCATAACTCACTTGTTTCCTGCCTGCTCAGTAAAGAAGTCTTAAGAGGTCTGCACTCTGTAGGATCAACCAGGGTAACACCAAGGAGATTAAAGAAGAGACAGGATGTCTGTGGAGCTGCTGACGGCATCAGCTGAGGCATGGACAGAACAAGCACTCTGGAAACAGATGGGGAAAAAAATGTGTTGCATAAACAGCAAAAGAGGAGGAGCTGAATGACTGATTATGTCATGTTTCTTGGGCAGTAGCTAACAGAGATGCTTTAGAAACAGCTAGACCACTGTAAAAAGGAGAATCAGCTATACTTCTTGACTTGGACAAATTTAGAGTATGTAGACTGCACTCCCATCTTGATAAAAAGCTCTGGGATGCTGTGTTTTGCCACCAAGATAGAAAATGCTCACCCATTAAGCAGCAGTTTTTAGCCATTTTTTCCTGGTTCCATCATTATTTCATGACAGGAGAAGACAGGGATCTTAGGTCAAGCTCCTCCACTGTTCATGCAACCCAATACAGCAGCTCCTCTTCCTCCCCCTTAGAAAGATGCATGAAGGATCTTCCCCCTCTGCCCTTTAAAAACAAAACATCTTGTCAGTCTAACCAGAGTTTGCTGAGTCCCTCTGTCTTCCCAGTCCACCACTTCTCACTTCCCCATTGGAGCAGGGTTTTATAACCATCTCCTTGTTCCACTTTACTGTGGTACAGGTACTTCCATCCCCAGATATTCCGCTCAATGTAGCTGAAAAGGAGAGCCATAAGACGTTCTAAGTGGCATCACTCTGCTGAAGGTCTCACGCGCTGCCTCTTCCTCTGAGCTTGGTACGACGTACTGGCCACTGTTTCCAGGAGTGTTTACATGGAAGTGGTTTATTTTCCTCTGGCTGCCTGTTGTGATTTGCTTTCTCTGCTTGCTTGCTTCCTTCCCTCAGTTCTTATCCTAAGCAAAAGTTTGGTTGCATTGGTATGCAGATCTCTTCTTGACCACAATAAAACCATGAACAGGCTGCATTTCCTTTTCTCCTTTGTCTGAGCTGTCTCAAAGCCAGTTGCAAATACAAACATTAATGTGCCTTCTCAACATGACAGAAAGCTTTCTTTCTTAATTGCTTTCTTTCTAACTTTCTTTTCATTCTTTTTCTCTTTCTTTCTTTTTATCACTGACCTAGCATAAGACTATTCAAAATCAGCAGTTGCTTTATTCCTTCCCACCACACACTAAGCAAGACTTCATCTTTCATCCTCTTGCAGGGCACACCAGCGCCCTGCCCCAGGAGCTGCAGGGGCACATGGCACAGCAAGCCCTGCACAAGGCTGCTCCCCATGAAGGCGCTGGGCACTGCGGCACCCATGCACCTCTCAGAGCTGCCAGTTAAACTCTGTACCACGGGCCCTGTTTCCATCAAGTCCTCTGACTTTACTGGCATTTCAGGATAGAGCTGGCTTCCTACTCGAAACTGGGGTACTAACTCCAGCCTGAGAATCAGAGGTAGCTCCTTGAGCCTGAAAAGCAGCTACACGCTTCAAAGTCCAACTTTTCCCCTCCTGGACTCCAGTGAGGCAGTGGACCTGCATCTGCATATGTAAAATGTGAATAAACAAATCTGTTTAGGCATCACAGAAAAAAAACATACTTAGTAATGACAAAAATAATAATGTGGTGTTCTTACTTTCCTTTTCAGCTCACAGTAAAGTCATTAAGACTTTCCCAGCAATCAAGAGCAGTAGTAAGTCCAAAACACAATTCAGTGTTTTCAAAATTCAGAAGAATTTAAATTCCCTGCTAGTTAAATGGGAGAAACTCTACTGAATTCAATACATCCACACTGATGCATGAGAAAACTTGATGTCCATGTCGTTGCTGGCACCTACATAAATCGCCAGAATCTGAAAGTAAATTCTTTGTCCAGCTACTGCTGAGAACATTCTAGCACTTAGCACCACATGGAACAAACATATCAAACTCAGACACCCCTACGAAAGCTGCAGTGAGCAGACATGGGGGTTTGGGCCTTCCCATTTTAGAGATGTTTTCACAACTCAAAGACTCTCTTAAGAATAATTTTTGGTGGCACATTAGCGTCATGACTTTTCTTTGTCGATTAATGCAGCATTTCATCTTCTGTGCTATTCTTTTCTCTCACATAAAACTCATACAGAATCAGAACAGTCCCCAAGGGAAAAAAGAAAATAATAAAATAAAACAAACTCAATCCTTGTTACAAAATTAGTAGTCTGAAGTTCTGCATCTGCTTACTGTTAATAGGGAAACTATTAGAACATTCGGTCAAAGGTCAGGAAACAGCAGGGGTTGCTTCGGAACTTTGCTGTAGTGAATTAATAGATACAAATGGAAACATGATTGGTAAATATGTTTTCTATACCAAATAAAAATCACCTTACAAAAGTAATTCTACACTCTGGAATACAAAAGTATTCTACACTCTGGAACAAACAGCCTGGCAAGTCTGATCTTGTACGCACCGATTTCAGTAGGAGCTATTCCAGTAGGTTCTCTGGCAATAGATCATAACCACCCAAACAAAATACAAGAAAAAAAATAAAGTCTCTTTAGTGAAGAATCAGTGTTTTAGTACAATACGTTTTACTGATTTACACAAAATATTCAAATATTCAAAGGCCCGTGAAAGAGAAATCTCCCCTACCCTTCCAAAAGGCAAAAAATTCCTAGCTTTGCATGGGCGAGGATTCTACCAGTGCTGGCACCTTGGAGCACAGCCATAGGGTAGTAAAGTCCATTTGCACAGCAAACAATACAGAAAAATGCCTAGGTTTTATTCTGATCCATATGACACAGTCATGACTTACACAAACTCCCAATTCCATTCAGTTAGGCCCAAGTTTATTCCATCTCCTCGAATAATAAACAGCAATTGCAAAGTCAATTGCATACCTGAGAGTCACAGCCCAGAACTACACCTTCAGACCCCCCTGAAGCTATTGTGCAGCCAGGATCCTTTAAGAGCCTGCAAACATTAGCGCAGGTAACAGAGTGCCAGTAGTTGGCAGGCTCCTTGATTTTTAATTTTGCATAATTTTTTCAAAATTTTTGTCTCAGCAAGTTGATCTGGACATACCATTCAAATTATAAAGTTACAAGAGTTTCTCATTACAGGTGTCATTAGTACTGTCTCACTTAGCTGGCAATAACATCAATGATGTTACGTAAAGTGATAAAGCCGCTAATTTGCCAACAGAAAACTCATTGGGCAGTAGATAATGTTCAGACACCAAATGGTGAAGCTTCTCCTTAGTCTCTGTTCAGCCTTTCCAAAGAGACCATGCCCGTGGTCTTGGCAGATGTTTTCTGTTCTATTTCTTAACTACGGAGATCTCTGTGGATCTGCTGTGCACACAGATGAGCATTTATAAGATACAGCTATAGCAGGCAGCTATAGATCCTTTGGCAGAGAAGCAAGAAGATACTCAGAGCAGCTAATAAAAAAAATGGAATAATTTCTGCTTATCCCATTGTCTCTTCAGTTACTGCCATCAGAAAACATTTTAGCAGTGCTTCACTTATATTAATCTCTCTCACACACAAAAAGCAATACAGAGGATTAAAACCAGTTATGAACAGAAGTCAGCAGACCTCTGCAGATTCAGAGTCGTCTTCAGGATGGGCTAGAGTTATACAAAAGGGATGAAATTCGAATTCTTCTACCCTATGCAAATTAAATTCAGCCAAATACCAGCAACAGGCTCTTTAATGTCAAAAGAAATCACAAAGAGATGAGAGAACAGACTTTCAGAATGACCATGCTTACATTGCTCATGAGAGAATGAATCCTGTGGGATGGAGAAATTCTGTGCAGTGACCTTTAGCTTCTTCATTCCTGGAAAGAGATACACAGAAAAGCCAGCAGATTCCTCCAACACCAATATCCCCGCCTCTCTACAGCACCAAAGTTTAAAGGTCCCTGCTCCCTGCAGATGAGAGCTCCTTAGTGCTCAGCGGCCTCCCCAGAAGCAGCAAGGCAGAATGCACAGCACTGCCCACACAGCTGGGGAGCCGCTCCTGCAGCTGCTGGCTGTGACCTACACAGGGTTATAAGCAAGGACCGCTTAGCCACAGTCAACCATCTGGGAAATGCTGCTGTCTGCTTTGGTGGAAAAGCTGTCTAAAGCAGGCGTTGCAAGCATTAGAGAATTCCCCTGCATCACTTCCTCTGCTCCACTCCATCCTCCACTTCCTCTGCTCCATCAGAGCAGTAAAACTGCAGTCCTGGGGCTGTTAGCACAGATTTAAGTGATCGCTCTGCCTCTGTATGGCAGTTTGTCTGCCTTCAACTCTGTTGCCTGCTTTTCCCAATCACTTTACACTTTGACCAATCTCAAGAAAATCTGAGAGTAAGATTCCAACCAAAGACAGCAAGTTCTCCAGGCAGCCCAAAACCAGACAAGGAAAAGGGAGATTTTATAATGAAGAAAGGGTTACGGTGTGAGTGCCACTTAGATCAGGCATCAGGGAATCCTGGCATGAGCTGTGAGTCCGCACAAGAGCAGCACGCCATTAGCTCTGCTGCCGGCACAGCACTGACAGCCGCGCCTTCGGAAGCACTCAGTCCTTTGGTTATTTATCTGGGGAAAGTGGGTATGACATCAGCACAGGAAGTCAAAACAAGCTGTTAACCTCACTATGTTTTCACACCTGAGGAAACATGCTGTCTTTTAAGGATGTTGTACCACCATCAGATTTACTTGAAACTGGCCAAAGCGTGAGCGGGAAGCTGCTGGGAAAATGGAGTCACCAGATAACAGATGACTGTATTAGTCACCAACATTACTCTGTTTAGACAGAGATCACCAGAATATAACAACACTAATCTGTTAAAAAGTAAAGTTAGTCCTGGAATTGTTTAATGAGGAACCAGCTCCTATAAACAGAGAGCTTTCTCATAACCCGCATACAATTTGTCAGGGCAGTGTGAGTTTCTTACAACAGATGGTTGTTCAACAGTGAGTGTTTTAAATGTTACAACATTAGGGAAAAGTCACACATTGTACAAGAAACCTTAGCTGCTCTCTGTAGAAAACTTCTTTCCGTTTGCCATGCTGCCATCTTCCTCTGCCTTTTTGCTCCTGGCATTCAGTCTCTAATCAAACGTGCTCAGCTCTCCGTGCCTCTAAGGATGTCGATGCAAAGGAGAAAGGGCACTATAATGATTCAGCAAAAGCAGAAGCAGTGTGGTTATCCACCACTACCTCATGGTTTTTTCCAGCATCTGTAGGAGAATTCAGACTGCAGTTTCTGTAACACAAATCTCTAGTGGCAACAGTGCCTTCAATTGCCCTGCTGAGGCTGTCAGCCATGGAATCCTGCTCCTGGCATGCTGCCCCAGACCATGGCAGACCACAGCAAGCCACAGTACCACAGCTAAAGTGTTATGGACTGACCACAGGCTCCATTCCCCCGCGCTGCCGAGGGGGAGGAATTAGGAGACGTTGGATCTGGGGAAGGCATTTGTAGTTTGCTTTTAGTTCTCACTGCTCTGCTTTGTAACTAATAGGCAATAAATTACATTAACCTCCCTATGTTGAGCCTGTTTTGTCCACAACAGTGATTGGTGAGTGATCTCCCTGTCCTTATCTCAACTCATGAAGCTTTCACCATATTTTCTCCCCTTGTTCTTCTGAGCAGGGGGAATGAGAGAGCAGCACGGTGGAGCAGAGCTGGCAGCGTGACACCACCACACCGATGGCATGCAAGAGCCGGTTGTGAGCCTTCGTGGCCAGGTGGCACATGCCACAGGCAGCTCAGACAGAGCATCCCAGCAGCTCCAGAACGTCTTGCTGGTTTGCAGCTGTGCCCCCAGGATTTAAGAAGCAGGTGCCACCTGTGTGACCAGCACTGCTCAGGAGTCCCCACAGCTACCCTGCATGTTTCCATCTACCTACTCTTTCCTCCTCAAGTCCTTTGCTCTTCTTTAAATACAGCTGTATGCCCCATTTTTTACATTTCTCTTTCCCCCTCCATTTCCAATCACTTGCATTTAGATTTTAACCTCAGATGTCTTTTTGGATTGTGACTTTAAGAGTTACATCCCTCAGACCCCACCCAGCCCTTGGTTTCGCAACCTGGCTACAGAGTCACAGCCTAAAGTTGGTCCCCAGCCAGAACCTCTCCATCTGCAGCCCCATTCTCCTGCTGGATCTGGTCACACCACAAGCCCTGCTTGGGAGCCAGGCATAGCTGGCAGACCTGTTAGTGCCATGGCGAGACACCTCTGGGTAGCAGGGCCTCAGGGAGAGACGTGAGTCACACAGATGGCACCCAAGGCAGGGAACAGCACAAATGCCAGAGGATGCCAGAGATGGCTGCACACAAGGAAAGGTGCCTTGCTGTTGGTCCCAAAAAGGCTCCAAGGACTTCACAGGAGAATGCCAGGCTTTCCTGCACTCAGCCTGCCTAGGAGGAGGAGGAAGCATCTGTGGGAGGTGACTGTGAGGGATGGAGGGAAAGAGTGATCCCCTAGATGGAAAGACAGGGCTTTTGGAAGTCAGAACAACCTCAGTTTGCCAATAATTCCGGGAGATAACTGAAGGACACTAAGCTGCTACCTGGCTACTTAAAATCTTGTCCTTAACACCTATGTATGTTTCTCGTTTTCTGGTTTCACAGCTGGAGATGGTTCATGCCGACAGCACGCTGCTCCCCTCTCCAGCAGGCACTGACCTGTGCCACTTGGCCTCTGTGCCTGCTCAGCCTTTGGAGCCACATCCCCCAGGACAACCCCCTGCATGACCTCATAGCCCTCTCTGGTCCCAGCTTTAATTCCTGCCCCACCTCTGGAGCAGGTCCCAGAGGCCTCTCACCATGCCTCCCAGCATCCCTCCTCACTGCCCAACATCCACCATCAGCTGCACACTGCTGGCTCCTGCTGCCAGGTGGATGTCATTTTGGGGAAGAGACACAGACACAACACACGGAACAGCACCGGTGATAACTTACTGAGCAGTAGTTTATAACAAAGGTACAGCTCATATCACAACAGCAGGCTTCATCAACCCTCTGTCCACATAACATGGATCCTATCTGTTTTTGGCTTGGGCAAAACCTGACACTTATGAGTGCTCTATGAGGTTAGCCTACAAACAGATACTTGTAGAACCTTTTTCCATTGCATCTGACTCCCCTGTTCCTTGTATCCCATTATCAGTCCATCCTGCTCACATAAGAGCTCCAGACCAAGGATCACAGGACCACTAACGCTACACCAAAACCATGTACGTTCCAGAAAAGCAGCGTTCACTTCCCCTCAGACATACTGCATGCAGGATCAGCACTGCTTGGGACCATTCATTAAGTACGAACTACCTCAAAAGATGGCCCAAGCAGACAGCCACAGCTCTTTGGGTGAATTGATAAAATGAAGAGCTGATGGGGACAAAATGAAAGGTTTTATTTTCTCACTTCAGGAGCTCTGACATCCTCAGCTGAAGCTGGATGACAACTGGTGGCTGATCTACAGACACAGAGAAGTCAGGAACCCACCCTCTCAGACCATGAATCATTCTGTGTCTACCATGAATTAGGACCATATGTCAAGTACCCCAAGCTTTCACACACACATCAAATGGGAGCAGGGCAAGGTGAGACAATGTTGAAGGCCACATGACATGTAGCATCATGATAATAACATCCTTGGAGCAGTCATTATCACCTCTCCAAGACCTTTACTTTTCTCTGCTTCATTGGCCCAGCCCCTCCACCACATGCTCTACACAAGATCCATGATCTCATGGACCATCAGCAGGTTGCAAGACACCCCTTGTGTCTGAGAGTATCAGCAGGACCATCTGGGATCTAACCAAGCAGTGTAGCCCTACAATGTAACAATATTGCATGCAGCCTAACACCAAACAAAGCCAATGGTAAGCAACATGTTCTACTCTGTGCAGAGAGGCTTGCAGAAGCTTAGCCAAGATGAGATCCACAGTGCAGGTTTGCGGCAGCACTTCCCAGCAGTTTTTGAGAAGGGTAAAGGTGAACGTTACTTTCACAATGATGAGATGAGAATGAGACAATAACTGATCTGAGAAACAGAAGCTTAATGACCAAGAAAACTGACCCCAAATCCCCACAGGGGAACAGAACATCTATGACAAAGCACATCCATAATTCAAGCCAGCACAAAATCATCATTGGCATCCAATCTCGATAAATGGGCCAAGGGAAATTGGATCCAGCTATAACCACGCCTTAAACTGTCCCAAAATTTTTCAGCTGGCATATCTGTTGTGCACATGTGTTACAGCTGTTTGTCAGAGCATGTCCTCACTGATCACTGGACTTCCACATCATGTGCAGATCCTGCCACATCTTCCAGCTCTCCTTGCTCAGCTTAGGAAAGCCAATCAACCATTCAGTGAGTGCCCATGTTCTGCTTCTCCCTCTGTGGAGTGAGGTTGCAGATCAGATCTTACTGATTCAACCTGCATTGACAGGCAGGAATTCCAAAAGGAGTCACCTGGGTTTGTGAGTTTGCCAGGAACGCTACCACAGGCACCACAACACTCATCATCCTTCTAGTGTGACATCTCTGCCCTCCGTGCATACCTCTCAAAGCTGTGAAGTCTCATAAACAGGGCTCTCCTGGCAGATGCCCTCTCTTGGTTGAGCAGAAGTGCTTGTTCTTCTATCTCATCCAGCTTTAGAAAAGTATTTTTAGCGGTTTGATCCTCTGACCCACAACAAAGCAGATGGATAACTGAACTCATGGTATTTATTTAATTATCTAGTCAGTATATATCGTAAGGTTGCAGTGGAGCATAAGCACAGCACTTCACCCGTTGTTTGCCACAGTTTATTCCATTGTGCAAAGATCAGGTGTCTAAGTTCCTTTATGTGTCTCAGCCAGGCTTTTGGAGACATACTAAACCTATTATTTTACCAAAAAAAAAAGAGAGAGAGAGAGAGAGAGAATAGGTCTACAAAGCTAACTCACAGAGTTAGTTGTCTGATACACAAGGAAGAAAAGACTATGAGAGCAAAAAGAGGGTATAACTACTCTTAGAAAAAAAACAAAACAACAAACCATGGCTTAAAATGTGGCATGTGAAGAAAATGAATTAAAGAAATATTGACATCGCTAAGCCAAGAACTTCAGAGTTAAGCAACTATGTCTGTCCAGCCCACCTGCATGTGGGCCCATGGAAGGGGGAAGGGCTCAGCAGCTCTTGCTGACCCGGCATGGAGCTGCATGCCAGGGAGCCTTCCCAGATATCCCAGGCCACCTGTTACCCACCTGTCTGGCTAACAAAGGTACACCTCTTCTCTTTCCTTTTGGACAGGTTGGAGGATGCACTAGAGAAAGTGAGTACTTGTTGTGACAAGCGTCCCAGCCCATCAGGTCCCTAAATACCCAGGATGAGGGAGGTCTCGCTCTTGGATGAATCTTAAGCCTTGAAATCTTAGTCACCTCAAAACAGCTGTGAGCTCAGATCAGACTAAAGGTAAAATGCAAACAAAAACATTTTTTCATAACATCCAAGAGAGACAGAATTTTGTAGCCTTCACAGAAATTACTGAGGGTATCACAGAATTCTTGTTCTGGTATCCAGATGATTGTTTTTAAATGGGATTAAAGTATATTGTCCTTGACTGAGACCAGATGCAACCAGTCAATTCGGGATGATCATTAGTTTGGGGTGGCTGTTTCCCCAGAATTTATGACATACGCTTTACCACATTCTGCATGTATTTTGTTACATAATCTCCACAGCATATTTTTCATGGACCAGTGGAAAATACAGTTTCTCTGAGGACATACTAAGGTACTTTCCAGAGACATGAGGGTTAAAATAATAAAACAGAAAGGCACGTTTTCTCTCTGCTTCCCACCAACCACAGCCTTGATGTCTCTTTATATCACTACTGCATCTTTTTTTCCCCACCAGCAATCGGTCTGGCTCTTGACTCCTCAGCATTCAAATCAAGTGGCTTCTTCCTCCCCATCGTTGAGACAAGCTCCGGTGAGGGGAGCCAGCTCATGGTCCCTTTGCCCTTATGAGTCAGAAAGGATCAAGCCTACCCAATGTCAAGTGACCTTTAGGAAATTTTGAACTTCTATTTTAAGAAGCAAGTGCTGAGCTACTTGTAAGTGACCCAAATATGGGCCATTTTTAGAAAAGCAACCCAAAGGCCACTCACTGCCAGTTTCTTAGGCCATGTTCTGATACACAACGACATGAGATCTCCTGAAAGAAGATAACATCAGAATATATTTAGCACTGCAAACAAACTCATTTTCAATCCCTAATGGAAATCTACTCCTTTCATTTATCTATTCTGTGATTTAATCCACTGTTTTTAACCATTCCGTTTTATCCTCCTAATCTTAAGGAATGATTGACCTTAACATATTTGCAGCAGACTCAGTAACGCCTTTCATGAAGGACTGGCTCAGGATTTTATTTTTAAGGTTTATACTAGAAGCAAAGCTGTCCATTTTGCAGCACTGCATAGTTAGTCAAGAGATCTTGTATTCCTTGTAAAGCTGTGTGCAAAGTATATGGGATCTTGGATGTCTTTTATGGCCAGGCTCTTGAAGTTATTAGTTAATAGTATGTCATATGTGTTTGTACAAATGTGTATAGACTGTGTATATATTTTTGCTGAAGTACAATTGCTTTTGGTGTGTGGTCTGCAGAGAAGAGCTGTTGAAGTTTGGCCTCAGAGCAAGTTGCTGTCACAAAACAGCTATGACAGTAAATGGCCAACTACACAGTCACTCTGACATCAGAATGTACAACCCCTAATGTTCTCAAAAACAAAAGATCTGGAGATATTTCCAGTTTTCAGCAGAGTCAGTTTACAGTATTTAAATAAGAGGAAGGTCAGATAGCACTTGACACTGCTGGGAACTGACAGATGTTTTTGAGAAAAAATGGAAAAGGTTACTTAAAAAAGCAGCTAAAAGATTCCCAGTTGTTTACTACATCATTTAAAAAGATGAGGTTTCACAAACACTCACAAAGGAGAACTGGAAATTACCCAGCATTTTAGAATTTTTTATCCATCTATGTTCCTGTTAGTATTTACAATCAAATCCACATTATATAACAGAAGGAAGAGAGTTATAGTATGCAACATTAGCCAGTAGCTCATTTCTAGCAACTGAGTGAGAAATTACAAATGAAGAGAAACAGCACAAGAAGCTGACTGGCTGGAAGATTCAGCCAGTAGAGGAGTTAACTTAAATTCACAAGAGAGGTTAGTTTCAGCTTTTCCAAATAATATCAGATCTGTTTGCCTAAATCACCATCACTTTCCTTATCTGAAATACAACTACGAACTTTTCTGGTTTATTAGTAATTCTATTCTTTGTTTACATGCATCTTCCTCGTATATAGAGGCACAGAACGCACAGTTCACCAAGAACTGAACTGACAGCACTGAGGGAATAAAAGAAGGGGGGTAAGGGCATGGATGCAGTAGGATCTGGTAGTTCAAGCACAGGATAACAGTGGAGATTAACAGCAGACTGCTGGCAGGGCAGAAAGACGCTCCACACCGTAAGATTCCCCCAGGACTGCACAGAATTGAGCAAGAGGAGAATCTGAAGAGATATCTTAGCATTCCCTGTTTAAGGGCTGATCATGAATCCATACAGATCTTAATGGATGTCTCTTTATACTGCTGTTTCTGTTGATATTGACTGAAAAACCTCCTGAGAATTATCTTCTAGCCTTTCATGGCCTTTAACATCATACAGTTTCCTAATGTGGCCAAATCTTTCTTTACTGCAGTTGAAACTTGCTATTTCTATTCTATTATTATTCTATTAGAGCAGATATAGTGGGGAAAAAGGTGGTTCCCTCTATATCTGAAGCAGCCCTTCACGTTTTTGAAGATTAGTATGCCTCCTCTTAGACCTCCTTTTTGATTAAGTAGCTCCAAAATGCCTTTTTCCCCCATGTTTTCTCACAGCTTGTCTATCCTAGAAATTTTTTCATCGCTGTTCCTCCTCTCTGAACTATGTTCAAACAGCCCATATTCTTCTCAAAGCCATGCTGTACAGTTAGACAACACTGCAGCTGAAAAGCGGAAAATCTTCATGTGCCCTGCAAGCTAGGGTTAGTTTATAAGAATGAGGATTTGTCACTTGCACAGCAGCAGTGCTGTTAACACATTTTCAAGTTTTCAGAAACTCAGTCCTTGTTCTGCCATTTAATCACTGACTCTCCACCAGAGAGTGTGACTGACTGTTCTTTGTGTTTGATTCGATTTAAAATCACATCCTTTTTTTTTAAATCAATGTCTTCAGTTTGTTGGGATCATTTTGAACTCTACTTTCCTTGAATTTACTGAAAATATTATTGGACATAAGACACACTAATGAAGCACCTGAATTTTGCACTGTACACAACCTAAAGTAGACTAATATTCATCATGTTTTCCTGGTTTACTTATCTGAACAGCATCAAAAACCTCAGTAAAATCAAAATCTCTGAAATGTACTCCTTCCTCCACATTCAGAAGGCTGGTTTCACAAAGACTTAGAAGTAAAATAAACTATGAAATCATTTCTACCTTGAGTAGTCTATTATGACTTGAACTTAAGCTAATCTGAAGAATCTTCGGTTCCTCTTTCCTACTTTTCTTCTCACTGTCATGAAAAAAAAAAAAAAACACAAAAAGAGGGCCAGAGCAGTGGATACAAGTGTGTATTCAGCTCAGCTATGAACACTTTTGCAGATTAAGTCATTGAAGTCAGCAGTGTGCATGGAGATAGAACAAAAATTATAGAATTAAAGTAGGATCAGTTTACTGCAGCAATGCAGAATCTATTGGAAGCTGATAGATTTCACAGCTAAACACTACATAACAAATATTCAAAAGGAAAGAATAGAAAACCACATCAAAAATGCGTGAAAATCATTAGGTCAACACTGAAAAATGTTTCTAAATTGTATTGTAGAGGTGAGTGTAACAATTGTAGGACATCCTGTCATTTCCAGGAAAAGAGAAAAGCCTGTTTTATCTTGTTTACTTATTCCTAGCAAGTAAAAGTAAAATCATATTTCTAAATACGTTTTGAATTCAAATGGCCAAGAATTCTGACTGGATACTAAGGGAAACAAGGAGCCAAGTGCCTCGCTTGAATGAGAAAGTCATTGGCTAAGCATGCCTATTCTGAAAATTGGTTTTAATGGGTAGAGTAGGATCCCTCTCAACTACCTACAAAAGCACGTCAATCTTCAGATTTAAGTATGTTGAAGCCAGTTTTCTTTTCACACAAACTACCCTTCTGTAGCTTACTACTACCATGACAATGAAATATTTCCATTTTCATCCGTTATATCTCACAAAATCACTAAAGAAGAAAATCAGTTGAAAGATTACAGTTCAGCTACATTAGAATCACAGGATCCCTGAAGTGGGACATGATTCCTAGAGGCCCTCAATATCAAACCCCACTCAAGGCATGGCCAGCTTTGGAGTCAGATCACACTGCTCAGAGCCTTTTTCAGTCAAGTTCCAGAACTCTGGTTCATATTACTATTCCAGTAGTTATTCACTATGAAAGCTTTCCTCAGAGGAATATTGTTGGGATTTGTCAACTCACTTGGCTTTACCATGCATATTGCTTGTGGTGCACCCTTGGTCCTCTCACACAGGATGTCACCAAACCCCATTACTGCAGCATCAGCAGTCTATTTTCCACATACTTTTTATATTTTATTCAAGTAGACCCTCCTAAAAGAAGTGCTGCCAGCATATTTGACAAGAATTGGAATAGTTACGTAGCATTTGACTAGTACAGGAGAAGAAACTCTTGGTATTATCTTAATGCTTACAGAATCAACTACAAAAACCCTCCAAACAGTATTGGAACTATACCTTCCACACATTTTTACAGTGTTACTCAGTAAAGAAAGAAACCTTCAGGGAACTCACGTAGAACAAGGCAGCCAGGATTTGGCATCAGCAAGCTATTTAAAAAGCTTTTCAATTTTACATAGAGCAAGGAAAATTTGTCTGCCAAATAGCTGTGCTGTGCAGAGCTACGCAAAGCACCCCTGGGGGGCAAGGATATGTTCTGGAGAACCTCACTGTTGGAATGGAAAGTATGAATGCCTCAGAATGCTGACAAAAGTGCATGTAGGAGTGTAAGACAATTACATTTCACCTGGTCCACAGGCCCACTTAAGTTTCAACCACCCAACATCAGCTTGCAGAAACAAGTCTAACACAGGCAGGTCTTCCGGTAGCATTCATGGCATTGCGTGAGGGATGTGTGGGTAGATAACTATTCTCATTTTCAAAATTTCCAATCTCCTATTCAGCTTCAAGAAATGGGGATCCCTTATAAACTAAGCAATCCTCCAACATTCTTTCTCATGCGTTATGGCATGCAGGCAGATACCAGGCTTAGAGCTCTTTGAATTAGTTTATTTAAATTATCTCTTTTCTCTTGATCTCTATGCAGGAGGAAGAACTCGGTGTGGAAAAAAAAATACTGTAGCATTGACATACACATTTCTTGGGAAAAAAATACGAGCTGAAAGACACTTGGACTAATCTTACCACTGTTTTCAGTCTGCCTGTTTTATCCACTACAGATTTACAACAATCAAGAAATCCCTTAGATCAAAAATGAAAAGAAAAACGCAGAGCTGATTTCAGTATTCAAAAACTATGATTTTAATTTAGGCTCCTTTGAGAAATTTTCAAAATCAATATGGTCTCTTCACCAGACGTCCCTGTCATTATACAAACAAAAAATATATCTATGCAGTGCAATGAAGCATCCAGCCAGACTTAACAAGACCCAGCTTCCTCCAAGGAGTAAAATGAATGAGCCCATCTTGCTTCCTACCTACCATGTCTGCTTTTTGCCCTCACTGTTCCCAAGAGCACCGCTAGACCGATGCACATTGGAATGGCTGAACTGTGTCTTCTCCCTCCTTGCCAGCTTGCTGGCTGAAAAAAGTATCCCTTCTTTCCCCATTCATAACACAATCCTAATCAACACTGCAACCACGATAATGTATTTGCAGAGACATACTCTACAGAGGCTTTCAGCTTTGTGGTTCCCTCAATACTTTGGAAGGATTATATGCATTTTAGTTGAGAGAAGCAGAATAGAGAGAAACCTAAAGACTTAATGCCAGACACAATGCATGATACCTGGGAAGTAGCATGAGTATCTGAGAGTAGGTATCAGATGCACAGACACAGAATACCCCAACTAAGGAAATGACAAGTTGCTAATACTTCAACTGAGGAAACATCTCATTAATAATCTTATGAGAATAAACACTTATCCTGACTACAAAAGAGAATTCTGCTGTGTACATTCTGGCCTCTCAGCTCTTACCAAAAAAGAAACCTTTAATAGTTCGGCACAGGCGTGATTACTGAAAGAGACAATTTAATGACTCACTGCACATGTTGAGATCCCAAACAGAAAGGCATGTCCCCAGAGGAAACATCTGGAAAGATCAAGGGCTTTTTACCTTGTTTGGTTCTGGAAACCAAAACCTTTCAAGCCTACCTTCTTCCCATAAGTAGATAAAAGTCTTCTTAGTAGAAGACTGATTTTCCCAAGAAGTACAGGTTTAATTGTATTTGTTGAAAGAAATAAATATATCTGTAAAAATATCTATTACAGTGTATGAGCAATATGGAGAACCTGCCTGAGATAAACCATATATCAGGGAAACTTCTTTATTTCTTTGTTCATGATCAGAATTACCAGATCTTAATTAAAGGGTACTGCTTTCTATACAGTGAAAATTGAAACCAAATTAATTTCATTTTCTAAAACTCAAGACTTACTTGCCCAATTACTCTGCCTCAGCTCAAGCTTGGTAACATTTAATAAGTGGTAGAAGAAAGAGCTGGGAGCATACTGAATCTTCAAAAGACTACACATGAAGCAAACACGCATAGATTTCTCCAACTTCATAGCATTTGCTTTTCAAATGAGATTTAATTCAGTGCTGGCTTACAGCTGTCCCCAAATGTTGTTTATAGCAGGCTGACCACTGCAAGAATTTTCTCTGATTAGATCTCATGTTCTGGTGCAATCTCAGAAGCAAGATCACTTCAGATAGATTTCTAGTGATCCCAGGTAGAGTATTAAATGGCTTAATGGTTGAAAACAAAAGATTTCAACTTACACAACAGTGATCTCTCACCAAGATGAGGAACAGCCAGATCCCACACAAGAGATCCTTTCCCCTTGGGGGCTGGCTCTTAAACGAGCCCAGGGTAGTCCCACCCTGGGTCCACTCCTCCTGGTCACATGGAGGGGGGGTACAGGTGTTCCTTAAGCCAGCCACTGCCCTTCACCAGGTGCTCAATCACTAATTCAGGCCATGACCTCCTGTTTCCCTTACACATATATTTTGCTAATGTTTCTCAAAAAAAGGACCATAACCATTTGGTTGTCCCTGCTGACGGGGAGCTCCAGGACATATCCATTGCAGTCAGAATGGAGAAGGCTGGCACATCAGGGGAGCACACTCACTGCCTTTCCGGTCATATCAATACAGCAAAAAAAAACCTCCTTATTCCTACTCTCACCTTGCTTGATAATGGCACCAAGGATCATCAGCAGAATGCAATTAACACTTGGCATTTCTCAGACCTGCTGTAAAATGACACCAAGTCAGACCAATGACTCTTTTAAAATACCTCCCTGGTTCTGACTCTCTACTCCTGAGTTTACCCTGCAAGTTGTGTTGAGGGAGAGTGTAGCCACTGGAAAAGCACTTCAAACATTAAACTTGTCATCTCTACTGTGTACAGGGGAGAGGAATACATCCAAAGGAACAGGAGAAAGTTTGGAAAAGAAGCAACTGTTCTAATGAGTTGGAGACTCTGGGTTATTGAACTTATATTATAAGAACAACATTTTTGAAAAGGCAGCTTTGAAATGCACAGTTGGAGTTCATATGTGGAGTTGGCTGCTTCTCCAAACACTTGCTGTGTTCTGGGGAAAATTTCATTATAGAAATATGAACTTACACAATATTTAATAAATTAAAACATTTAGACATAACAGAGGCCACTGTTTCACGCAGCACTTGCTCAAAATACTAAGTTTATTTATAATTAATATACTTTATGATTAAAGAAAGGTATCCAATTTGTCAGTAAACATTGCCTTCCTAGGAAAAAGCAGTAAAGTTTCTCTCTTCCTGTATGTATATAAAGGTCTGTTCATTGCTTCTTAACATTGTTATTAGCTCAGCTGAAACCGCTAATAACATAGATCATCCCCCACTTAAAAATCGTGTATTAGACATGAGTACAACCATCATTCTTTCTTCAACGACATTGTTACCAAGGAGCCAACATCATCCCATAAAAATGAATTTCCAAAGTGGGTCTGCAGGGACTATAGGAAAATTACTACAAGGTTTTGCATCACCAAATAAAATTAAGTAACAGTGTAAGTGACTTTGTTGATCGTATAAAATTACAGCCTAGCACTACAAATTTCTGAGAAAAAGCGGTAGGCTGGATCAATGTTTTGTCAAGAGGACAACAGATAGGAGTAAGGATGCTAATAAAACACACCTGAAACTGTGAGTCTGGATTCAAAACAGGTCATGTAAATATCCTATATGGCAGTAGCTCTCAAATTTCCTTAAGAAACAGAGTATGGAAATAAAAGTTTGGAAAAGTATGCTTTTGTATCATATTTGGAATGTTGCTTGGAAGTCAAACAAAGACATCAGCTGTTTTGCCTGCAACTGTGAGACTCTTAACTGGGATACACTGTGGGCCAAAGCTTTTGATGTTTCTAAATAGGACAAAATGGGACATGCTAAAAATGTGTGCTACAAGTACTGATGCCTACAGTGTGCTTCAAGGCTTACTCTTGCCCATTCTGCAGGCTGCTGATGCAATCTGCAGAGTCCTTACCTTCATAAGGTAACTTTGAAATAGTGATATCAATAGTAGTAATGAATTCGTCATTAGGGAATCTACTGTGGCAAAACTAAGGAACAGTTTACAGTTCAAGATGATTTCCAAATAAACTCTTCCCTGCACAGACAACTATTTTGTAGTAAATTGTTACTCCAGAAGCAAGAGAAAAAAAAACTTGCTGCCCTCACTACACCTTGCCCTTTCTTTCAAACATAGTAACAAGATATTGTTCATCCTTCGTTTCAGAAGAATAAAGTTTGAAAAGCCTTTTGAATAGCTCCCAAAGTAGAAAGCTTATGATAGTACAGTGTTGAAAACATCTGTTACATTTCTCTCAAAGCCAAGAATAAAAGTACAAAAACAACAGAAATCAATCTGTATGACAGCGCCAAATGTAGTCACAGTATAAATCGATGGTATTGTCCTGTCTTTCATCCCCAGCCTAGTACACCTCTAAATTTATCTCACATGCATTACTTTAACATGTTTATGAAAAAAACGATGGATTTACCATGTTGCTGAAAGTCATCCTTCCACTGCACCTTTGGCACAAGCTGAAGGCCAGGTCCCATATCCCAGTATCATCTGGTCCATCACTGTTATGTCCAAAGGAGGAAAGAGTCAAACTGCAAATCCTAGCTGACAGGCAACAGACACCATATCCATTAAGAGATCACAGTAAAACTGGTATGCAGCTGAAGAAGTGCTTTTCCATTATCTCAAGGGTAAGCAACACTGAGAAACTTAAGCTGTACTTGGCCTAAACAATTGTGTTTGCTCCTACAAGAGAAACGAGAAGAGCCCTTAAACAGCCAGATGGCTGCACTGGATGTTAATTGCTGTAGTTTCCATTGCCCATGTTGGAAGGGGCTTAAAACACCCTGAAGCACTGTCTGTCTTCTCACATGTTGTTCCCATTTGGCTTCCAGAATGGAAAGAGGAAGTCAAAGGAGGTACCAAAAGATGGATCGGAGTGATTAGCTGCTTGGATTATCCATAATGCAGCTCAGAAGCTCTGGCCTGGCATGTCTCCCTAATGCTTAAAAGAGTCACAATGCTTGACCGCTTGACTTACCATTTATTTTCTGGGGAATAGTTGCTGTGTATTCTACAGAGAGGTGGGGCTAAAAACATGAGCTGCCATTGAGGTAAATAAGAATTTTGCCACATAACTCCAACCGGAACAGAGCATTGCCCAGAGAGCTCTTTGGAAGTGGCTTTCTCAAGGCCATTTTAAGGGCAGCTTGTGTGTCATATTTAGTGATGAGCTAAATTTCTGAAGTCTCAACAAATGCTTGAAATTGTTTGCTAGGGTTAGCTGTGATCTTTTTAAAAGAGGTGGCAACATAATTTACTTGTTTCACTCTCAGAAGGACTTTGGAGGCTGAGTGTTTATGTATCTTCCAAAGAACGCCCTGAGCTCTCCTTGCAGACAACTGAAATGTTCCCAAGACATACTTACCTGTCACTGTTCATGGTTTCCTTGGAAGTACAGCTTGTCACAAAAATCTATTTAATTAAAAAATACCAGCTTCCATGAAGGGAGTGCTCACCTATTGCTAGTAGAACATGTTTTAACATAGTAAATGCTGTAATTTCCAACTTCCTCTGGAAAGGAAGACAGACGAATCCGCAGTCAGAAGGCCTCCTCCCTAGAGGGGACATTTTCAGGCAGCAGTGATACAGAACTCAGCTGAAGGAGTGAACGGGTCAGGCTTCACACAGCTCACAGTAAAGTCTTCCTTCTTCTCTTCTTCCAAAAGGCATACATTTTGTCTCATAGACGGAAAGAAATCTGTTGCTCTCCAGTTTGTTACTGGGCATCCAAAGAGTCTGAGAATGACTTAAACTGATTGAGAAATTCAGATCTTTAACAAGAGAGGAAAGAAGCAGCCCAGGTGACACATACAGATAACTGGGTGTTCAACATACAGCTGAACAGAGTTCTGAGAATATATTCTCAAAACATAAATGCTTTGCCTTTTGCAGGGCTTCTTCTAGCTCTGCTGTCCCTGCATATCCCTGAACACACTTTTGTGGTAACTGGTTATGGAAGAGGCCCATGTAATTCAAAGACACTAGGTTAAATAAGGGATTGAAATTATCTGGGAAAAAGCACTGTACAGAAACACAAAGTTTCTCCAAATTAGAGATGGTTTTGATATGGCCAGGAGTGTGTGAGGTCAGCTTTGTCTGAAACTTGTCAGATGTCCAGATGGGAATCCTGAATCAAAGCTGGAGCTGAATACTCCATTTCCTTCAAAGCTAAAATGTTTGTCTTCCGATCATTTTCTTTTGTTCTAGACAAATACCTCAAAACTTAGTAAACTTCTTCCATATGCATCTCAAGAAAAGAAGATTCATACTCACATCACCCCGTGCCCATATCTATAAGAGTGCAGTGTTTGGTAGTAGGCAGATTCAAGTCTCTTCACAGATCCAGGACTTGAAACCAACATTCAATTATTCTGATCCCTAACAGCTTGAAGCGTGTGTTTTCACCAGCACCACTGAGATCATTAGACCACACAATCTGATCTCCTATGTTTCACAGGCCATAGAGTTCACTTAGCTAGAGGTCTGAAATTCTTGGTCAGCACCGAAGGCAACCCCCAGAATAGGTGCAGAGAACAGGAGAAATTAAGGGTGGCTGCTGCTGCTTGGGGTGGTGGTGGCATGACGCAGCTGCAGGCATCTGCCAGCAGATTCCAAGGCACTGGGGGAGGATGAATGAGAGAAAAGAGACCAAGGGAGAAAATAAAAGATAACTTTGTCTAAAATTGACTCTACTATTACTCATCTCATTCTCCTCCTTGAGCCCTCTTGAAATATTTTTTCCTTCTCTCAGCTTTCTTTTTATTTCACCCAAAACCCCACTTCCCCTGCTCTCAGCCTTCCAGCTCTTTTTCCTCTTCTGCTGACCCCTCTTTTTTTTTTTTGTTACTGTTCAACATAAAATAAAGTTGGAACCCTCCAGCACTCTCTGGGTAGGAAAACTCAAATTGGCCTACCCAACTAAAAAGGCTTTGGCTGCCTCTGTCAGCCAGAAGGAAATTTCCCAGCATATAAAGACCTGATTAATGTGAGACTTGGAAGTCAAATATCATTCATACCTATATTTTCAAAATCCATCTAAAAGTAGTAACAGAAGTTGTTATTATGCTTCCACAGCAGAGATGTTCCCTAATTTCCCATAATTATAGCTAAGCCTGATGCAGAGAGGGTATAATTAGAAAAATAAAAATGTTCGTTGAAGCATTCACTTGGTAGGCCTAAAATTGCAGTTTTAAGCAAGATGCCTGTGATTTCTGAAAATTACAAGCATCAATTCTTGTAACAGGAAATCATTTTTATACAGAAATATCAGTCAGTTTTCTATTGGAAATTAGTCTTTTCTGGAATGCAGAAACAAGAGAGTGCTTCTCTGCCTATTCCCTGTTAACGTCAGCAGAAACTGAAACTGACTTCAGGCAGAGCTGGTACAGAAAGAAATCCATTGATATAAGTAGGCTCCTCTCTAATCTGTGCAGAAATGAATTTGTGCTTTATTGTATGAACTAGAAAAAAAGTATTTTGCAAATATGTTTGTTACCATACTTCTACCCTCCCACACATAATTAACCCCCTTTATTTTTCATAGGAAGAAATTGCACATGTGAAAATGAATTTGGAATTTGAAATAGACTCTACCGTAATCCATCTAGCCAGGCTAGTTCTCATCTTTATTGAAATTATTTCAAACTACTCCCCAAAATCCTCAAAATGACTGAAAATTCCTCAGAGCCCCACTGTTTGTCCAATGTGAAATAAAACTGTCTATCAGATGTTCCCCCCAGAGTCTTGGCTACGAGAGATTAGAAGGCTGAATCCCAGCATCAGTGATAAATGGCACAAATGAAGAAAATACCCTTGTGGTGAAGGAATGATATTATCTCCAACACATTGACAGCCTTTTCCTTTTCAACCAACACAGCATTTATTCAATGAATTAATTCAATACCTTCACAGCTCCTTCATACCACCATAGCCAACAAACATCTGGAGGATCTTTGTGTTGGTAGAATTGTGAAATCCAAGAAATTCATCATGAGAAGAAAAAGCTAGAGCTTAAAATATCCTCCTGAAAATGAAAATAATAACAAAAGACAAAAACAACAAAGCTGCATTTTGAAAACACACAGAAGTGAGCTACGGGTATCAAGAAAACTCAGTTGGTCCGGCTGTACAAGATAAGGCAACTCAATACTCCAGAGTTAACTAAGGTACAGCTGACCTTCATCGACGAAGCAGATTGGAGTTCAGTTCAGACTCCATGTAAACATCAGTCATCGTTCTCTCTCATTATCTGGACCCTCCAGAAACTCTAGGGATCTAAGGACAACAAAAGCTCAAATGAAAACAGTCACATTAGGTGCATGCAATTAAAAGGAATGACCAGCTATCATCCTAACCAAAACCTCTGTTAGCAAATCCTCCAAAATCTCACCCTTATTGCCAGTATAGCTATCTCCACAGTGCCTGAAATAAGGCAGAAAGCACTGGCTCCCATCTCTGCTGTTAATACCATTATCCAAGCTCTGTTTGCTTGAAGCTTATTTCAAAGCCAACCCCCCACCCAATCTTAAAGCACACTATGATTGCTCAGCAGATCCTGAATTCATCACCATCTTTGGTGGCCACAGGAGTTCTCTCTCACTGTGCCACTACAGGCATTTTGTGATGAAACAGCAAACCACCTCTCCAGACTTTGCTTTGTCAAACTCTAGTTCTAGTCCCAGAACTCAAGACAAGTTTAAGAGCCATGTGGTACTTCAGCCAACTGTAGAACACAATGAGAGCCATTTGCTTTCAGAGATCCCAGTTTTCCCTTAGTCTTCGCAGTGTGACAGGATCCAGCAATAAACTTTGCTCTCCCAGCCCTACTTGTTCAACGACTGACCCCGAACTCAGCTTTATATATACTGCAGATAGCTCAACATTTCCATGAATAAGCTCAAAATATTTGTTCTCAGGTGCTAGGATCCCACTCAACCTCTGATCTGACAATACCCAGCAAGAAAATCTCTCTTTCGGCCTTGGTTTCTTCAACCACTTCTCTAACCCCAACCCTAATTTACCCATCTCCACAGCCACAGATTAGCACTTCAGTCATTACCAGACCTAAATAAAATACATCCTGCAGCAGTCTGTCAGCTCTTTGTTTCTATATTTTCCCCCCAGCAAATCTTCCTCCCCATCTCCAGCTGCATCAAACACTAAGCCTAATCCCAAACTACCCCTTAAGTCTAACATAGGTATCCCAGCCAGCAAGTGAACTCATTGCAAGCTTTACTTTCCTACTAGTACACATTTGAAGCTTCTCTCTACAAGCAACATAGACTTCCTCCTCCTGTGAGCAAGAGAGATTTGTGGGGAAGAAGCTATACAGTATGAACTGGGCAGGGATGTCCAGTAACGCCTATGTAACGCAGAAGATTCAAGTTTCCAGGGTGCACTTCCGGAGAGAATAGATGGGACAGGAAAGGGGCCAGCCCGCATGATAACATCAATGTTAACTTTAGTAAAATGATATAAACACAGTATCCTGTTTGTGGAAAGACGGAGAAAGAAACACTATTAAGAACTTGTACAACAGTAATTTCACTTCCTCATTAGGGTCCACCTTGCTGATTACATTTTCCAACTATATTCAATGAGCCAAGCTTTTGTGCAGCACTTTAAAGAAAATGAATGAAAGAACATGCACGTTATGAAACTTCCTGTCAAATCATTAACAAAAAAAATCATTTCTGAGAGTCTTCTTTTATAGGGAGTTACTATTCTTTGTTTACTTATCTGTCTAAGCTGGAACAGCATAAATAATTTTATAAATCTCTCCTGATGTTTCTCAGCAGAGAGGTTGTAAAACAACCCTTTGATGGAATTTGGTCTCAGTAAATTTAACTGTCAGTCAGTTAATTCTCAGTATGTTAGCAATTCTTAAATCAAGTTCTGAAATCCACCCTATGCCTGATTAAAAAAAAAAAGTCTCAAAGGTGCTCTACTTCTTGTACTTTGGAATACTAACACTTTGGCTTATCTATAGATCCAGACCTGAAAATAAAGCCTCCAAATAGCATTTTTTGTGGCAACTTAAACCTATAACCAATTTAACAAAAAAAAAAATGTGAATAGTTTCAGGAAAA
>WBMW01003830.1:1043806-1067828 GCA_013396635.1 Penelope pileata | reverse complement strand
AATCTGTAAAAATGTTTTTTGGAGGGCAAAAAAAAAGTAGTTAGGAGTCCCAAAACCATTAAGAAATGTAAGTGCTTGCTTGGATTCCATGTTTTCGTATTATTTTGGAATCAATGTTAACAGTTACTCTGAAGCAACATTTATTTAATTTCTTGAAGGAAAAAACTTCGTATCAACTTCAAATTAAATATTTAGGGTTTTAAACATGCTATCAGATTGAAACTCCACTATATGAGGTACTAAACACAAAATTTTATGCTGCTGAAAAAACAGATTGCAGATGTGTTATTTTCCAACAATGCTGGCTGATCTTGCAAAAGATAATACTCTTTCCTACACTGTTACTCACATTTATAACAGTTAAATTAATTTTGTAGACTGCGAGGCTTCCTTCCTTTCTTCCTTGCTAAAACTAATTGTTCATTCCTGAATTTGTCACCATCATCCTTCCTGAAACCAATAGTGAAACCAAGTGTTGTTCCAAATCGTGGATTTTACTTTTCCTTTCATTTTTGTCTTGAAGCTAATTTTTTTTTATTTTGTTCAAGTTCAGGATTGGGTCAATTTAAGCCAGACTGTTCAAGGAGGTTCAAAGATAACACATACCTCTCTCAGCAAACTACAAATTGGTGCTTCTGCATCCAGACACAATTTACGTCGTAAATTATGCAGTGCAGTTTTTTTCCCTGAGTATACAAGAGGGAATTTTGGCAAGTATTTGCAAAGTCTGATGAGCAGCCTCATAAAGTTGCCTTCACAGATTCCTCTAAAGAGGCTCATCCAGAGAAAGAGCCTTGCAGGTAACATGAATTATCCCTGTAGAAACCTAGAAACCATGTCCTTTTGGCTATAAAAGGAACACTGGGAATGAGTCCTGAGCTCACTGTCATGAACTTTGTGACTTTTTTTTTTTTTTTTTGAAGTCTAAACACAAATTTAATATGTCCATGTCAATTCGATACAGGAAGCTTTAGCTGCTGGACCCAAGTATACTAACCCACAGAAATCCTACTTACATTTGCAAATTTCAATTAATGTCCTAGGACACAAACCCTTCTACTTGACAGGCAAAAGAAGGGAAAAAAGAAAGAGAGAGAGAGAACCTGAAACCATACTTCAGCTTAAAGACTAGGATATCAAGAAAGGCAGTTTGGAGAAATTATTTCATAAAGAAAAGAATCCTGTTTCTTAAGGATCTCTTTATTTACTATGTGAACTTCTTAGAAAAGCATCAAATGAATTTCATGCAGAGAAGTGCCACAAAAAGGCAATTGTATGGGAGTCTACAACATGAGAAAAAAAAGCATTGCCACTGAAGAAAAAAAAAACAGAAAGAAAAGAAAAAGCCAGTTTTCAATCTCCTGACTCTAGGACTGGGAGCAGGAGAGGCACACTAGCTATGCATGTCATAAAGGCTCTGTGTTATTAATTATTTTAGTGCTATTAAAGCCAGATGGCCATACAGTTGGATGCAACTTTTTCCCTTTTGTTACAGCCGCTAAGTTCCACATTTGATTTCTTCCTCTATCTACTTCCCTTCTGAGCTTGTTCCCTGATCTGTTTCAAGCATAATCACATCACTTTTCATTTCCCCCTCATTTTTTCTGGATATTTCCCCTAAAGACTCCAACATGCCTTCAATTTTCCCATATGAACAAAGTCCAAGCACATCCTGGGTTTCCTTCTGCCTTCATTGAACAATCACCAACTGGAAACAGCTGGTCTGATCTTGTTCCACATCTTTATCAATGGCCTGGATGAAGGGATAGAATGCATCTTCAGCAAGTTTGATGACGAGACGAAGCCAGGAGTGGCTGACACACCAAGGCTGTGTTCAAGACAAGCAAGACCTAGACAGGCTGGAGAGTTGGGCAGAGAGGAACCTGATGAGGTTCAACAAGAGCAAGTGTAGAATCCTACACCTGGGGAGGAATAATCACACGCATCAGTGCAAGTTAGGTGCTGACCTGCTGGAGAGGAGCTCTGTGGAGAGGGACCTGGGGGTCCTGGTGGACAACAGGTTGGCCATGAGCCAGCAGTGTGCCCTGGTGGCCAAGAAGGCCAACGGGATCCTGGGGTGCATTAAAAAGAGCATTGCCAGCAGGTCGAGGGAGGGGATCCTCCCCCTCTACTCTGCCCTGGTGAGGCCTCACCTGGAGTACTGTATCCAGTGCTGGGCTCCCCAGTGCAAGAAAGACAGAAAGTCCAGTGGAGGGCCGTAAAGATGATTAGGGGCCTGGAGCATCTCCCATATGAGGAGAAGCCAAGAGACCTGGGACTGTCCAGCATGGAGAAGAGAANCTGGGACTGTCCAGCATGGGGAAGAGAAGACTGAGAAGGGATCTTTTCAGTGGTGCCCAGCAACAAGACAAGGGGCAACAGGCACAAACAGGAACACAGAAAGTTCCATACAAACATGAGGAAAAACTTCTTTACTTTTAGGGTGAGCAATGCAACAAGCTACCCAGAGATGTTGTGGAGGCTCCTTCTTTGGAGATATTCAAAATCTACCTGGATGCTTTCCTGTGTGATCTACTCTATGGAACTGCTTTAGCAGGGGGCTTGGACTAGATCATCTCCGGAGGTCCCTTCCAACCCCTATGAGTCTGTGATTTTTCTCTTGCCATCCTACTTCTTTTCCACTTTTGATACTCTGCAAAACCTCTGCCAAGCTACAAGCAACCTGAGAACTAATATTTAATTCTTACACTTCTTGGTTTTCAGTTGTTTTTCAAGGTGTATCATGAGCACAGGATCCCTCTAACTTCTCAATTTAGACCTTATTTCTAGTAAATCAGAAGACTTACAAACTGTAAGTTGTCTGGAGAAAAGAGCTGAGATCTGCCTCTGAACACTAGGTCCTTTTGTTCAAACTAAAATTTCTGCATGTCAAGCATACTCTTGTACATGTTAAGATGACATTTCAACACCACTGGACTCCAAGCAGGGCTCAATTCTGTTCCAAATATCCGTCATCCTTTTTCTCAGTCACTGTGGCTAAGATGCATCACCATTAATAAAACTGTCATGACAGTATTTCTGACATGGTACAGTCTTCAAGTCCTCATATTGAGGCTACACCTTGCTGGTCCTTTTTGTACAACACCACCAAGATAAATATGTAAAAGGTTAAGAAAGGATTTAAGACATGTTCTTCTGGCAGTCATCTTTAGGCATTGCAATAATACTGGTAGTAATAATAGCAAATAAAATGCAAACCAGAAGATTTGGGATCAGGAAGAGAATTAAGTCAACTGAACAACTTATTCACAAGATACAACTCTCTCCTCATTGAGATTGAACTAAGGAATGGTTAGTTCCTTTGCATTAAGGTAAACTGGCTTTTATTTCTCTTCATTTTAAATTTCTCACTCTTCCATGACCTAAAGTTGGATGCAATGCAAAAGGAAGCCTCGGAATGGGATCACGTGAAAAAGATTCATTTCTGGCTTCCTCTAGGAGCCATTCTGTCAGAGTATGATACAACTCTTGTTTTGCAGTAGTTCAAATAAGAAATTACCTATAAAAAAAAAAAACTGAAGTAACAATAGACTTGTATAGAACAAGGATTTCTGATGCTAGATTGGGTCATATTCTCCAAAATAAGCGTCAATTGAGAGTTTTATTTTAGTTGCAGAGTGCAATACTCTATTTTATACACATCTGAAACCCGATATGAGGGAGAGGAGAATTTTTTCTTAAATGAGAACAGCCTTTGGGGAGTAGAGCTTGTTTGGTTTACATTTTTTAGCTGTGACCTTACTTGTGAGACTTTGTGGTTTCAGCTAATCTGCGCTGGAAATTTTAAAATCTTTATTTTGAAAGGGTTATTTCTGCACTAATTGTATTATTTTCCAAAGTCCTAGAGTTAAAAGAGATATAAAGAATTTCGTACTCTAGGGGAAAAATTTCTAAAACAGTAATTTCAAAATAGGAAATGAGTGTGTGTGAGAGACTTGTAAAAATGTTAGTATCAAGATGCGTTTATGTTATAACTTCAGTATTAACATAATACTGAAGGAAAGCCCATAATAGTAGGAATAGTAGGAAAGACAAGAAGAAGAAAAGACAACAAAATTATTTACTGTATCATGAACCAGGATTCTATAGTAGCTAAATACTGAAGCAAACAGTGTAAATGAAGCTTGCTTTTTGCCCCCCTGCTGACTTTTGAAATGAACATTTAATTTGGAAAAAGGATTCCCAAGCAGAGCTATTCATGAAAGAGAAAAAGAGTGTTTCTTTTTTTAAAATAAATGTGTTTACAAAAGCTGGAGTCATCTGACACGCATCAGGTCAAAATAGGAAAAATGAGGGGGGCAGCAATTTCTTTTATATTTTTACATACTATAAGTTAAAAAGAAAGAAGAAAAAACAACAAGAGAAGTCTCTGGAAATGTTGAGACCCCTCTGAGTTTAAGAACTAGTACAACGATGCTGGTCACATTTACATCTGTGTGCAGAGCTTTGCTGGTACTGCTTCCCTCAGGGATTCTTCCAAATTCTCTGCCCTTAGGCTTTGCTTCCATGTCCCATGCCACTCCTCTCAGACCTAATTACTCAGCAACATCCCCTCCCAGATGTTCCCCAGCCTTCACCCACGGCTTACACTATTGCAAAACACTGTGCTCCTCTCTCTTCTAGCAGGGCCTGACTCATCTTACTGTAAATGGGTAATCAAAGCATACACTTCAATATAGAATACAAACAGAAGCATCTTCCACATTTCCCTATATGCACACATGAGGAAGTGCACATACAAGCAGAAATAAGCTTAAGTTAATGAAGGGAAAAGTTAGGATAAGTTTGCTACCACGTGATGCTGTGCTCCATGAAAGAGGGCTGTTGCTGAGCTTTTCTGGCCAATCTGGCACATTTTCACGGCAGCAAACATTGGCAAAAACTACAGACTGTGAGCCAACAATTTTATTAGATTCTTCACTGACGCTATATTTTCATGTAATAAAGACACATAAAACATTCATCTAGTAAAAGACTATATATTGAGCTTCTAGCAGCAGTCATAAATGCCTTTGTTGACTTCAAAGCTCACCCTTGCAAGCATCCATTCACCTTCCCTCAAGAGAAGCAGCATTTGGTATAGAGAGCAGGAACTGGCATTCCTGCTCCGGGGGTGCCAAGGACCCCTGTTTACAGCCCTCAGCAAAGGGAAGCACAGCTGGGAAGGGCCCAGGTCGTCCCCACTCCCAGCCAATGCACAGCACCTGTGAGAAAGCCCGGGCTGCTCATAGCCAGCCCTGCTAGAGGAAGGAGGGGATGTCTGGAAGAAGCAGGCACAGTGGGCTGCAGCCAGCTGTGATGTGGCAGCAGCAGAGGACAGTTTTGACTTGCCAGTTAAAGCCCTATGCTGCACCATCATGTTTTAATCTCCAGGGATAACTATAGCTACCTGTACGTGTTGCCTTATTGACTCATCTTGTTAATGGTCCACTCCCTCCCACAGGCAGCTGACTAAGACCAGGAAGGTATTGAGATATACCAAGAGCCTTTTGCTTCTCCGAGCTGCGCTCCTGTCCCCCACAGGCGGATCCCTTATTTTGAGGCAAGTTTGGGCAACGCGAGGCAAAAGGAAGCGTATGGTGTACATGTCAGGATCAGCACATACATAAATTAAGATTAAAGCTAAAGATTAAAATGGTCAGAGATCTCACCACAGCACCATCCTCATGGCAAAGTTACTTCCGATCCACCCTCTCTTAAACCCAGAAACTATTAATACTGAAACAAAGGGAGAAAGCTGAGCTCGATTACAAAATGTACGTTTCACATTGCAAGACAATGAAGCAGGCAACGCTGATGGTGCCAAGGAGGCCATGCCCTGTGTTGCGCTTGCCAGGTGCTCTGGTGAAGGAGGGCAAACACCAGCTGGGTGAGCTGAGCTGAGAGGCAGCAGGTCGTGAAATCCCGCCTGGGAAGTTGCCATTTCTGGCTGTTTCGTACTGCGTGTTCTGTCCGCAAGGGTAGGCCAGAAGAATTTTTAGACATAAATTTACTGCTGGGAAATGTTTGTTAAAAAAACTCCGACAGCTTGTGCACTGAAAACTGTAGCAGGAAATGTAACATAAAAGCAGCACAGTCAGTCAGTACTGTAGTCAGTGTAAAACCAAAAGAGAAGAAACGGCTGAAATGCAGCTTTATGTGCTGTACCTGCCAAAGTTCCCACCTCAGGTTTCATAGGCTTATGCTCATATTTTCCTTTAAAAAGTATTTTCTCCTTTCATTACAAAAGAAGCTACATTGTCATCAGAGGAAACCAAGCAGACAGTATTTTCTCTGTAGCCAGGCTCACACTAAAATCAAACTGAAAAAAATTCTTCTGATAGTTTGGTTCTAATTTCTCCTATTAAGCTTACAATAAAAACAGGTAAAGCAGCATTTCATTGTTCCCTGTGACTGCTGAGCTAACAAAGGTCTTTGCTTGGGCATTTGCCAATCTCTGTGACAAATGGTTTTATTTACAACCTGTTTTGTATGAATTGTTTGGGTCTCAGAACTAAACATGTCTAAACATGTACTTTGATTTTTTAATACTATAATGCTAACTTCTGCCATGTTGAGCTGTTTTTATTTGTATTTTTTTCTTAGCTTTTTTATTTCTGCGCATTCTTGTGCACAGAGGGAAATGAACCATTGCAAAATCTGCTCTGTAGTATTCAGCCTTTGCTGTGTGATTTGCACTTAATAGAACTACTTCATCATCATTAAGCAGTAGGCAAAACTTATACCCTCCAGGTCTAATTCTGATCAGAAGAGAATTTCCAGCTGTGCATTCAGGTTCAGAACCAGAATGTGGAGCGGGACCAGACCTGGCTGCGGGGAGCGACCTGCCCGTCCCTGCTCACAGCCACTTGGACATCGCAAGCAAGAGGAGCTGCCGCTGGCACTGCCGATGGCACACTCATGGCACTGCCCTGCAGAGCCCCGGCTGGTAAAAGCACAAAGTAGGTCCAGCACAGGGATGGAGTAAATACTCTGCTTTGTTTTGTTCCCCCATGTCATTATCCTTCCTCGTATTGTGACCGCACTAACCCATGTCAGTCAGAGATGGGAGCCACTGGTGTGGCTGCTGAGTGCAGGGCCACAAGGAACTAATTGCCTGCTTGCCATCTGTATGCCAGATGAGGAAAAAAAATGTTTCAGCTCACCTGTGGGTGAGTAGAAGTTCTTAGCTTTAACCCATTACAACTCATATATACTGCCAGCATGTGCTTTGGTTCCCAGACTTCTCAGGGAGCACAGAAGGGATTTTCACACATGGGAGAATTTGCATACAGCAGAGTAAATATCCCAGCAGCACAGGCCTCCAGTTACATTTCCATCTGTCAGAACCAAGGAAGTTTCTAATGCATGTGGCAAAAACAAGCCAAAAACAAAAACAAGCCAAAAAACAAACAAACAAACCAACCACAAAGGTGCAAATCCATTATAAAAGCGAGGGTTTTTTCTTTTGTTGACAAAAGCAGAAGCCCTACAAGGGCTGCAAGGTCTACTTCTATGCTTTTACCAAAAAAAAACCCTTAAAATAATACACTTCGCTTGTAACTTTGGAATAGTATTCTTAAATACTTAATATATATTTTAAATGTTTAATAGAATCAGAGTAAGCACCTCCAAATGAAAACCAAGGATTGATATATTCCCCTCTGATGTACATAATGCATGCAAGAGAATTCCCCCCAAGTTTCCTGCAGCACAGACACATTTTACTGTCACAGCCTGCCTGTCTGTGGAAAGCTATAATCTTCTCAGCATTGTGCCTGATGAAGACAAACTCTTGCCTTGTTAGTAAATGAGCTCTGTTAGTACAGTGAAAAGATCGCTGCCTCATTAGCACTGAGTCTGATAAATTACAAATTAGTTTGATAAATTACAAATAAACTAAGGCACAGTTTAACACTCTAATCGCTTTCGCTCTGTTTGTCCAGGTCAAACATAGGGAAGCAAAACTTCACAAAACCAAACCCTAAAAAAAAACCACTTTCTTTAGTCTCTGCATCTCAGTGCTGCAAAAACGCCATGCCTCCAGAACTTCTGAATTTTGGTGGTTTACCAAAGTACATTTTATCTTGCTTTTGTTCAGGACTGAGGACCAGATGCTCCAGAGTAGTTCAGAACTCTCTGTCTCTGTCTTATGACGTCCAGTGCTGTTTCCAATCTCTTACCTCACACCCCATGATCACTATTGATCCCTCACCTTCGCTTTTCACTTCATCAGTGGAAAAAAAAAGAAGAAAGAAAAAAAAACACTTGTAACAAGATTGGTCTGCTCAATCTGTCTATATACCTATTCCTCTTCATCTTCTATATTCCTGTGGCTCAGTATTTTAACCCCACTCTACTGTCAGTAGACCTGGCCTTTTGTATACCTTTCTTTTCTCATTTTGCCTAATGCACAAGGCACACACTGACAGCCAGTTCTTGTCTTCAGACTCTAAGTGTTGTTATCCAATCTCATAATTTTGCCAGACAACACAGAGAGATAACAGAAGTTTGTTGACAAGCTTCAATCTAATGTACATAAAACTGACAAGAGAGTTAATGTATAATGGAAAAGGGAAATGAATTAAGAGGCAAGCTCCTAGTAAACCCCTAGGAATGCGCCATGTTAGAATGCCAGTGAACAGTAATGCGGGTCATGGGCAAGACTGTTCAGCCAAGAGCTATAAAGAACTTGTAAAGTACGAGCTGCAATCTAACTGTTTACTTTTATCCATACAGGCTTAACTTTAAATCAACCCTCTATTTTCCCCCTACATGCTTTTTAGAGCTAGAGAGAAACTACTTCCCCAGATGACCCCGTGTGAGCACTCCAAATCATCAGTCATACAACATGAGATGTCAGAGAGCGTTTGCGTCCACAGTGCACACTGGAAGCTTCAGCAAAACTGAAAAGAACAATACAGTAATGAACTTCTGCTTGTGGCAATAAAGAGAAGAAACCCTCACAAAGTAGCTCACCAAACGGCTGGTTGAGGCTCAAAAATAACGGAAGAGCTATTGCGAAAGGAATAATGAAGCTCGGATGTCTGTCACAAAGTGTTACCAAAAAGACAAAAAGTATTATTATGTTTATATCCTCAACAAAGCTTGTAGTTTCTCTTATTCGCCTGTCTCCTCACTTGAAGTTAAGCCATTTGTCTACCAAAAAGCAAGGGATGAGACTTGGAGACTGGCTTCACTTTAAGTCTTCAGGCTCAAGCCACAGCTAAATCTCAGCAATTCTTTGTCTAAGACATTTCCTCCTCCAGCCAGACAGCCAAAAATCCTTTCCATGTTCTCACCATGTTGAGTATTGCACTATCATTTTCTCAGGAGTAAACAAGCATAGTCTTTTCCTGCTCCAATCTACCTAGAAAGCAACCATGAATGCAGCTCTCTCATCTTTCCTCCTTTGCTTCCTTCCACTATTGGCCCTCATCGATATCCCTCTGCCTACCTACCCATCTGTACAGAAAGATTAGCTCCCAGCTCCACTCAGCCTGCTCATCCCCACTGCTCTCAGCAAGGCATCTCTTGCAAAAACCCACACTTGCAAGGAGTTACCATTAAACAAACGCAAAAGCACTTTGCTACTCCGCTTCAAGGACATATAGTCCCTTCTGTCATGACATGCAGACAGGAGTGCTGACCCGCATGGCCTCCCTACCTCCTTCCACCTCCTTCTCCCTTCCCTTCCAATTGTTTGGACCTTCTCGTTGTCCCTGCTTTGTACCCAGCATGTACATTGTGCTGGGAGGGGGGTGAGAAGGGGCAGGAAGGACATTGTAAGTACCACGCTTATGCAGTCCTGGTCACAACAGAGGCCTTCATCCAGCAGCACGCTTCCCAGACACTGTGATAACAAACAAACGCCAGCATGGCCGACAGAGGCGGATGCATCCCTCGGCCGCGCTCCACCCGCCACACCGAGCAGCTGGAGCAGGGCCGAGCTCCCAGGCAGCGGGACTGTGCCTCGGAGCAGGCCCACGCTCTGACTGCCCTCGCCAGCCCCTTCCTGTCTGAGAGGATGTCAGGAGCCCCAGCAATTCCAGCGAAGGATCAAAGCCTGTTGGCAGCCCACGCCTGCAACCCCACAGTGTGATTCACAGCTACCCGGTAAACGTTCTCCTGTCGAGATGACTGCAGGCCCTGCCTCACACGCCTGGCTGACATGCTGCAAACAAGTTCACAGGTCAGCAGTCCCGCAGCAGACATTGGGGGAAGGCGAGCAGCAGGCTTCAGCCATGTCACTGAGGGGAGGAGCGGTGCCACTGCTGCACGCCACTGGGAGCAGGGATCAGGGTTCCAGCACATCCATCGCCAGACAGTTTGGTAATCCCAGGAATGCTGTCAGGATGAAAAGGTGCTCATCCATCTGCTAGCAGGAAGTAATGCATTGGACACGGGGTTCTGCTTGGGTTCACTGCTCCTCTTCCAGCTGTGAAAGCTGAGTGCTGGTACGGGTGAGAAATGCTGCGGGGCCACCAGAGAATGAGAGAAAATTTAGAAGACAGCTATCCTTTGAGTGCCTGGCCCAGAGCAGCATCAAGCCACTTGGTTCAGGACCCATGGAAACATGGGCAACCACACAGCTCTGGAGGCTGGGAGGGACCCCAAGACCTGCTCCTCCAACCTCCTGCTCCCAGCTGGCTTCATCAGCACCCACAGGCTTCAGGCAGCTTTTTTCACTGTGCTCACCTCAGGCTGCTCATGACTTTTTAGTACCAGAAAAGTCAAACATCTGAGGTAACAGAAGCAGGAGGTGGCTTAAACCAGTCAGAACCATCACACAAATGCCTATAACCAAAAAGGAAAGGGGGAATGCCTCCACTATACACACACATTTGCTCCTCCACCCTTCTGCTTTCTCTGCATCTTCTGCCAGACGCAGTTCACTATCTGTTTGAGAGCCAAGCAGCCTCTTGTCTGCATGCAAGAAAAAAAGCACACAGCATCAAGAAGCCACTTGCACAATAAAGACATTGTGTCCCAGACATCTTCATTATCTGTGCTGCTCATGAAGGAGCTGGGGGCGGGAGACATCCAAACCCTCGGTATGGAAAGCATTTTGGTTGACGTTCAAGTACAAACAGCTTTGATCTATTAGACTGTTTTCCACCAGAATCGATGACATCAGTCAGGATTTGAATACACCCTGATCTAGATTTCCAGATGCCCATAAAGAAGATGGGTATCACAATCCATTTTCACAGGTAAGTACTGATTCATTCAGGATGAATCAACTTACAGAGAGAGTAGGCTGAGAGCTAGATTTTGGGTAAAGATGCAAAGCCATTCGGTTAGGGAGTGAGAGACATAGGATTTTTTCCCCAAAATGTCTGAGGAATTTGTCTCTTGTGAGAATCAGCAAGCAGACTAAGCGATGACCAGACCAATTTCCTGGTCCTGCTGCTATGCTTGCTTTTAGCCATTGTCATCTGCTATTTGGACAATGATTCATCTCATATTCATTAACAGTAAAATAAAATTTTTCCCTTGATGATATTTCTAAGCTAAACTGGAAATAAGAGCATACTTGGAATCTTATGAAGTAATAAAACTTCCTTTGGGAAGTTACCTGGCAGACCTGGGCTTTGTGCTAGGTACCATTAAAAAGCTGCTGTTGTCTACAGCAATTTACCTAACAATACCTTAGTGAGGATTTCTCAAAGTATGAAGACTTAAAAGTATCAGAAGTTTTCTCAAAGAAGTGTTAAATCAGAGATTTATACTGACGAGAAACTTAGAATATGATACTAATCTACTTTATTTGATGATTTTTAGTATTCCTTCTTAAGCTTTTAATTGGAGATGGATGTTTCTAACCAAGCTGAGTTGGCAGAGAACACATTTCAAGCCTCTAAGTGAGGAAATACTTTGATGCTCACTGAAAAATTACTCACCATTGCAGTCTACTTTCAATTTTCCCTCTTGTGGCTGTCCATGCCATAATAACAAGGTATGCAATTAAGCAGTAAGTGGTTGTAATAGATTACTACAAGCTCCTTTCACAACCTCACTAATTATTCCACAGCTCACCTTGAGGCATCCTCCACCTCTTCCCTACATCACATCCCACAGCCCTGCTATTCCAACTTTCTTTCCTTCTGCAATGTGCCCAATTCCACACCCTGTCCTTGGTTTCCACATCCCCCATGGCTCAGCTTGTTTTCTAATCAAAGCAATCTATCAGGATTTTGTTTTCCTCCTCTTTAAGGAAAACGGTAGCATCCAAAGCTATTAAACCTTCCTTCATAGGAACAAGAATGTTGTTGCTGTTTTGTGGATTTATTTTCTTATTTTGTTTGTTTTCTTAAAGAAAACAAAAGGCAATGATGCCAGAACACAGTCTTCCTTTGGTCTCACATTAAAAACTTCTTCAAAAGTTGTAGAGAAACATTAGGAATCTCAGCTCTCATTTTGACACTTTTTGCAAAAAGCGGTTTCCCAGGCTGCTGAACTCCAACTACTTTGAAATGTAGACCATCTCCATTTTACTCCTCTTCTGACAGGTTTCTGGCTTTACTTCTCTCTGATCCTGCTCTGCCCAGCATGTTACTGGGAGTCTCTTTGCTCAGCCTTGTTCGCTCCCTTGTTCGTGAGTTACACAGCTGGAAATTACAGTAGCCTTCAGAAGAGAACAGAGTTCAACAAAAGAGCTTTGTCGACCAAACTCGTATAAACTTTCATGACCTCTTCAATAAAGAATTAAGAATTTGTTTCAATTCTGAACCCTACAAATTTTTTTCTATGCTATCTAGCACCTACAGTTATGACTTCTGTCAAGTTAGAAGATGTATTCAGAACAGATTAAGCATGCAGGAATGAAATTTCTTTGTATGTGGCAAAGTAATTATTGAGTATAAAAAATCCACAGCAATTAGGGGAGAAACTCAGTTCACATAAAATAAACACAAGAGAGATGATTCAGCTGTAAAATGCAGAAAAATCAACTGCTTTTAGGAATGGCTGGATACAGATTTTTGCTCTCACCTTTTTGCTCCATTAAAAGACAGAAGCTACACTTACAGGCTTGACTTCTACATAATCCCCAGACTCAAAATAAGTTTCAGTCAAAATGGGAGCCTAGTGGTAGGAATGTCATTATTTTCAACACCTGTTTTATTGAAATTCGATATACAAACTGCACAGCACCCTCAAAACAGACTGCATTTTTCATTCCCTGAAATCATTCTTCCAAGGAAATTAAAGGATTAATATAATCCAATAAACCCCAATACACATTGTAAGTATCCCATCTAGGAAAAGCTTTTTATTAATGTGAATACTAGATGAAGAATATACAATACTATGCAGAAAATAGATGTCTTGCATGCATTCCTGGTTACTATACAATATCAATAAGATAAATCTGACTAAAAAAATGTAAAGGAAGGAAGGAAAACACACTGTTTTGATTTAGAGTTGAAATAGGAGAACATACTCTATAGAGACGGCATCATACAAATCAAATTCTCACATAGCAGATGATAGGTTTTTCAGAATAAAGCTGAACTCTTTTTTGCTGAATAGTTGCATACTTGGATCACTGAAAGTAACTAGGAAATCTGTATTATTTTTGATGGGTCTAAAAGTCTCAAGATTTAAAAAGTATCCAATCATATGATTCACTTGCATTTTTCAAAATCAAATGCTTTTATTATTGCTTATGAATTAGAATAATAATTTTGTAATAATATAAAATCTAGAAATACCAGGAAAGAGATAGTGTTACTTTCCTTCTAAAAATGGAAAGAAAAATCCCCCATCCTGGTTTGATTCCAAATGACTATTTTGCCAAAGTGAGACAAAGTCACAGTAAGCTCTGTTTTTTCTGTGATGCATACAGCTGTCTCTGGACAGCTCTGCACATCCGCATACCCCTTCCTGTGTGGCCCTGGGTGGAGAGAAACCAAGGCTTTGCCCCTGCGGAGGCAAGCAGAGACGCCAGAGCATGGACTCTGTTCCAGGCTTGAATCTGTCCCTCTTTTAAGCTCACTGCAGCAGCCCAGCTGCCATCAAGCTGTAATCCATAGAGCTGCAATGAGTTACTCCTACACAATATCAGGGGCTCTGGGAGGAAGCAGGAGCTTGAGAATAGAAACAGCAGCTACTAAGCGGATGAATGGGAGTTTGAGGACAGAAGAGTAAGAGTATGTGGTACTGGTTGATAGGAGCAATGCAGATATGGTATGAGATGGGTAAGGTGAAACAAAGAGAAGGAAAAAAACTCTCAAAAAGATATGCAAGATAGACCAAGATATACATGACTAAGATTTAGCATGTATGTTGTCATTACTTCTTAAAGGATCAGGAATGAACATTTTTAATCAAATGAAGTCCAGCTGACAGCCTCTGTACAGCTTACAATTTTCTCCAGTTATTCAGATCTACAAGAAAATCTTTCAATTATCCCAAATTCCAGAAATGTGTTCCAAAAATTATAACTTGTAAAAATTATAATCAGTAATAAAAATATGCATTCATTAATGAGAACCTTTTTTACAGGCCTGACAGTGGATGAAAATAAAACACTTTGAAATCTTGATAGATTAATGGCTACATCACATTACAGGTTTGAAGAATCACATTGTCTGCAGTTTCTGATTAGAATAGGTGTGAACTAGCATCACTTCTGACTGTTGATGGTTTTTCAGTTTTCATTCTCTTAAAAGGAGATCCACTAATAAGTAGTAAGGTCGATCAAGAACCAGAAAGCTTTTGGAGGCAAGACTAGCATTGCAGAGTGGTGTGGCATCACAAAATAGAAGGTGAGGGGGAAAACACCCAAAGGAAAAAAGGATGAATTAGAACTATAAAGACAAAAATGTTATCATTTAACATAGAGCAATTCACCTTGCTGCAAAGACAGAGTGGGAAGGGGAAGGCACAAATAGTTAGCTTTAGTCAGTGGTTAGACTAGTAATTTCCACAGATTTTGTTCTATCACCCTCAAAATCCTCCTCGGGGTCTAACAGAGTTTTGCATGGACAGAAAAATCCCCCATTACCACAAGAAAAATTCCACTCTTTCTGTCCTCAAAGGTCGTTTTTCCCCTTTCATATCACAAAGTTGAGAAAACCCCAGAAACCCTTTCAGATCCTTGTACTTTGAGTAAGCATTTTTTTTCCCTTCTAAGTCCAAATGTTTGTTTCAGCTTGTAGGAAACATTGCTAAAGTCTTCATCAGCACTTCCGTTTTTTCAGAGAGGAGGATTAATCTTCATTTTGACATGCTGCAAGCCAAAGCCAATCTTCTGCCTGTGAGAAAGGATTAGGGCCCACTCAGTTTTTCTTTCATTCTTCCTATTTCGTATTAAGAAAATTTACATCAACTGGGATTATGCAACTCAGATCAATGCAATACCTGCAGGCAAGGTGAAACGCTTTCAGAGTATTGCTCAAACAAAATAAGTGCAGCTCATGCCAACCTGCCTCCGAAAGAGGAAGTAACGCAGTGTTGTAACTAGTTGTCGTCAGCTCAGGCTGACAGTGAAATGTTAAAGAGAAACTGCTCTAAGAAAAAAAAGTTGGAGAGTTTTCATTTTCAGATATGCTTCAGTGCTTTTTCTTTCTTTGCTGTGTGCAGGAAAGCACTGAGCCACGTGGGAGTGGGAAAAGGGGAGAACAAAGAGAGAGCTGGGCCTACAACGTGCAAGGGGGTTTATGGCAGCAGGCCCAGGGGGTTGCTAAGGTGCAGGATTCACAGGTATTTGTAAGATAAGATATGGAAGGGAGTGGGCAGTATGGATGGCTACAGTCAAAAACACCAGAGGCCAGGGAACAAAGCTTGGGACAGATCGTTTGGATCTACGGGACAGTCACATCTAAGAAGAAAAAAGCAGATGAATTGAATCTACATGAGTTGGCTTCCTAACTATCCCACTAAATTTCCAAAGGCTTTAAAATTTTAGAGACAAGTAAAAGCAATTTGTGATTTTTAGCATAATTATTCATAGTTATGTCAGCTTCACTTAATTCAGAGTACATTCAGTCGCTGAAAGGCTGTATCATTTGATGATTAATGTCTCTGTTCCAAGGATTTATAGTAGCTTATATTACTGTCATCTAATCTTGGGTCATAAACTAATCTAACATCGCTCACTTTTCCTTTCGGTGAGCCTGCACCAGTCTGCTCTCCGGCAGCACTAACCAGCTCTGCTAACCCCAGCTCTCCCTGCCACGAGAGTCACTCTCCCTTTTGGAAAGCAGGAGTCACAGCACTGGAGGTCAGCTTCCTTTGCAGAGGCGTGATACTGCTGAGCTCACCATTAGGTCTTTTTTACAGAACTGTTTAGTCTGGATCATGTGATTGTGTCACATTTGTCTTCACTCTTTTCAAAGAAAAAAAAAAAAGAGAACTATAGACCAAATCAAAGCTGCTGATTGTGAGCTATATATCCTTGTTTCCTGTGAATTATCATCTTTGTGATTTACACACTTCTACCACAAAAACCACAGAACCTCTGACACAGCAATATCTTTAGCTACATCCAGATTTCTATACTGTCCCACAAAATCCTTAGTTCTCGCTCACATCCTCCAAACTCTCCACCCACTCCCTCCCCACTATAATGTCACTCTTCTATCTCGTTTGGCCTTTTATCCAAGAGATTATACAGGCTGCAATTAATTCAGAGCTGCACACTTTCAAAGGGACTATGTTCACACAGAGAACCAGGGTTGGTTCCTTCCCGCCTCTTCATAAAATGCAGTTATAAATATCTCTCTCCCCTGTCCAGCTAAAGACTTTCATACAATTTGTGAGTACCTACTGTCTCACATCCTCCCCTGGTCTGTCCAGTTCTGTCGAGTTACGTAACACAAATTACTGGAAGACCCTGACAGACGCTGCAGTTGCATTAGCTACCATTTCCTTCTGAAACCGGGCTAAAAATGACACTATCACCACCACACAGAAGTTTCAGCTGTCTTGTTCTCTGTTAGCATGTCTCAACTTGGAGGAAAACCCCAAGGTCACTTCTGAGGTTGAACACACATGCCCAGCTCCCCAGACCAGTGCTCCCTCTGGGTTCTTTGAGGAGATGTGGAGACGTTTGCCTCTGTGAAGCCACCAGCCACAACTCTGGTTTGTTGTCATCTCCACTTTTCCTACATGATTCCTTATATACCACAGTTTTATGTGTGCAATGGATATACACACAACCTATCACGGACTACCTCATATAGCGCTGACCATCACTGGAACTGCCACACATCCATTTTTAATAATCTCATCCTGGAATTCCTGTCCAAGCTGAATGAAAATGCAATTATTCCCTAGAAGCCACTGGCAAAGGCAGGTAGGCTGAGCATGTCTTAAATTCAAACCTTGCTTTTGTTCCTATATTAATTTTTCCGTATGCAGCTGTCAGTAATTTTATATTAGAAGGCAGAAGTACTGTAAGTCATGGCACAGATATAATAACATAATTCTCAGAGAAATATTGCACAACAATGGATTTTATTCCTTTGATCATGTGCACTGCAACAAGCAAAACTGGTTTCTACAACCCTTTCCTTGCCACAGCCAGCTGGAAACTCAGTAGGCACTACACCTACATCAAATGATCAAGATGTGCAACAACAGCATTGGGAAATAAATAATGCCCCATTGTCACCTGTTTTGTTTGGATATTAGTGCTTTGTGGATAACGCACACTCACCGGCTTTTCAGGCATCTGAAACGACCAGTGACAGCTATGTCAAATTCAGATGTTTGCATTGAGGAAGTTTTGATAAATCCTGCTAACAAAGGTGTGAATACAACTTTCACAAAATATGTTATAGATTTCTTAGTTCACAACTTCATGTAACCCCCAGGAAGGTGTAGGTACCAAGAAAGCCATTTGGCATAGCAGATTAAAGCACACAATTGAACTCTCTTGCGAAAATAGTAGGGAGAGTAAGAATGGATATTTGTTTTCCTCTGCTATCATCGCTAGGATCTGTCAGGATGGCTAACATCTAGAAATGATCTTGATGCTGGTATGTGGCACTAATTTATCCCATTACTCTGTGATTAAGAGGCCTGAGAGACCAGCTGCGACACAGTGAGCTGGTGCTCCATAGGCAGAAGAAACAAAGTAGAGAATCAGCTGCTTATGCTGACACAGCTGAGTCTTTCCACACACAAAGAGCTCTGCTCTTCTGTTCTGAGAAAGAGAATAAACGTGTACATCAGCTTTCAGAGAAAAGTGGTGCTCTTCCACTAGCTGTGCCACGTGCAGAGGAAAATAAAATCCTGTCTTCTAAGAAACAGGTCAGTTACTCAAGGTACTGGTCTGAGTCACAAAAAGCGCAAGAGAAAGGTAGAAATTGTATGCAGCATATGGGCTAAACTATGCAAAACATTTCTGGAAGCAATGAAAGCAGAGTAGTAGGCCTTGGGGCCTAGATCTGGAAGTGGTGGGAGGGGGATTTCTGGTTGCAAAGCATCAGGACTTGCTAGAAAGTAAATATAGTAATTAAGTGTTGGTGTGACACTTCCAAAAGAGCATTGCCACACACCCTATTTGCCCGCCAGTCAGTCACCTGCTAGCAACCGCGCTCCAGCTGCCTGGCTCAGAGAGAACGGCCGCCAAGCGGAAAAGAGATCCCAGCAGACAAGCTGCAGGAAGAACCAGGTGCTGCCAAAACCAAGGTGGGCTACTGCTGTAGGAGCAGAGGGACACTGGCTGGAGTCAGCCAACCCCACAGAGCCAGGCGTTACATGCTCTTCAGCTTTCCTCTCCACCTCAGCAGCGCAGCCACTAGGCCTTTACCTTTCCTCAAGCTTTCCTGGGTACAGGCTGCATGTATTTCTTGTTGAGCCTGACCACATCAGAGTGACAGAGTGGTCAGGCACTGGCACAGGCTGCCCAGAGAAACTGTGGATGCCCCATCTCTGGAGGCATTCATGGCCAGGTTGGGTGGGTTCCCAGGCAGTCTGATCCAGTGGGTGGCAACCCTGCCCACAGCAGGGGATTGGAACTGGTCTTTAAGGTCCCTTCCAACCCAAGCCATTCCCTGATTCTACAATTCTATGACAGCTGGCACCCCTAAATGCTGTATCCTGCAGGCCTACATCTGCATTGCCCAGCTGAACCCACAGGCACAACCCCATCAGAGCCCCCACTCCCTGACATCATCTGCTCAGGATCCTCACCAGAGGACCTAGCACTAACACCAGGAGAGGCCACGAACTGGAGCATTTGAACTACTACCACCCATGAATGTACTGACATGGGTTAAGGACACTTCAGCTCGCAGAGACAAACCATGATCACTCAGGACTAGGATTGAGGAGGGGAAAGCTTTCTCAAGCTGGCTGAGGAGGCTCTCCACAGGGAGAAGCACCTGAAATGTGGCAGGACCCGCTAGGAGCTGAGCACAAGAGGAAAGAGGCAAGCACTGGGCTCCAGAGAGGGAGGTTTCAGAACAGGTTGTGAGGTATAAGCCCCTGTGTACACCAGGACTTTGGCAAGCAGTGTATTAGTTGTTTCTCAGCTGCTGGTGTTTTCCGAGCACAAGAGAGCAATTATCCAACTGCCTAAGTGAAAAAAACACCGCAAACCTGGCAATCCAGCTGGCGGTACTCGGCCAGTTTCCTGAGGGGAGGCCATCAGCAGCTGGAAAGAGTTTGGGAGCATCAGGAACAGAGAATACCAGCGCAGAAGGCACTTAAGACAGCAGGCAGGGAAGGTAGCTGGACAACCTTTGCTCTCTCAGTAAGCTCAGCTGGTAATGCCACCTCTGAGCTTGCAGGTTTTCTAGGCTCAAGCATCAGCAGAGCAGGCTCACGGTGTTTAATTGTTCCAGACCTCTGAATCCATGTCACTCCCATACTTGTTTTTTCTGGCTAGCTTGACAAATTCTGTTGAGTCAGATGTTTTGAGTAGCTCCAGAAGTGTTGTAAATAAATCACTTAAAGGGGCTTCATAATTACCCACATATGTTGACTCTTAAGGTTGTAGTCTACAGCTTTTGTGAAAGTCTGAAAAGTGTATAAACAGCCTTACATCAATACAGCTTCTAGCAGTAGTTTTTCGTATCATTTTGGTTTTCATACTGTATCAGCTTAAAAACATTTTCAATAGCTCATCCTACACTTTGGTCTACTTAACCCCCACAAACTGTTCACTATCCAGTTCTGAGGGCAAACGAAAGTACCTGCCATCTAAACTCTTCCCAGAAGTACTGGTAATGCATCCTTCCACATCTCTCCAAACAGTATATCTGCTGTACTACAATTTCTCTCCATACATGGAAATAAAAGCAGTCATGTTTCTGCCTGCCTGGCGTACCAGTCGCCCATCTTGTCTCGATAGATCTTTGATTTTCCATAACTAAAACCTGTTATCTTAAAACTCCAGTCCACATGTCTTGATTTTTTTAAACTTAATCTTACAGCTGTTGATACAAAGGTATATTTGCACTTAACACTGACCAAAGGCGGAGTTACCTGTTGCAGGTTGCTATATTTCTCCTTCCTCTCCTTCCCCTGCCCTATCCACACCTATAGCCTCGATCATGGCAAGCTGTACAGTTTGGGTGATTAGTAAGCTTCAAGCTTCCATTTAAAAAGAACTCTGAAAAGAAAGATTAACAATAATGCTCAGCATCATTTTCCACAGCCAGAGGCCTCTCTGTATTAATTCTACTTCCTTTAAGAGTCTGGAACACTTGTGTTAGGGTTTTTTTTGGGAGGGGTTGTGGGGTTTTGTGTATGTGTGTGTCCTAAGCAAATTCATATTTCCATAAATTAGAAACACATTCAAATTTTTGGAAAGCAACAGTCTGGTGGTTGTTTTTACAAAACAGATGTACAGTAAACACAACTCCAGATTATGTGACAAAGATCTTTCAGGTTGGGTTATACTCAGCAATGCAGGAACAGCCTAAACATTTGCACACACCAGCACATCCACCAAGCCCAGGACACAAACCCAGGGTCTCATATGCAGTTTATATACAAAAGTGACAGTAGGCTCATACTAATTAGTCTCTCAACCAGAGAGAGCTCTTGAGAGAGCCTTTCTTTTTAAACTCAGATGACTGGTTTTTCAGAAGCAGCCTCATAACTGCTTCAGAAAGGAGTGCATGTATATATGCAGGTAACAGTGCAAGCTTGACTGTAGATGAAAGCAAGAATAAGTAAAATTGCAGAATCCACTACAGTAAAGCCACATCAGAGAGTTAGATGCTGCTTCCAATACCTTTGAGGGGCAATGAATGGCAACTTAGTATTCTGTCTCTGAATTTTTTTCAACAATTACAACAGAGATGGAATAGTCAGTAGCGTCAAGCAGACACCAGACAACACATTAGATTAACTGATTTTCTAAAGCCATTAATGACATAGATCATTTTTCAAATCGTGACTGTAAGCTGTATATCATGTTGCTGTTCCCTGTAAGGTACTTGTGTTTGAACAACATGGAGAAGGACAAAGCCATTTCCAGAACTGAATATTGACTCAGCATGGCTCTGAACTTCTACAACTCTCTCAAGCACCCAAAAACCACACCTTCCAGAACCCACTAAAGACAAAACCATTCTATTTGCAGTGTAGTGAATTGTTGCCTTAAGGTTGCAAAATTCTGTATCATTTGAAAGCCTCAGCCTAAATTTCAATAGAAATATAGTGCTAAATAACCAGTGAGAATTTCTGAACTCCTGCAATTTATAAGATCAGACAGAGTTCGACATTTAAGCATGTGCCACTTTTCAGAACTAAGATATATCTAGCTACAAAGAGAAATGCACATAAAATCACACTACATTGACATTCATTAAATCAAGATTTTTAAAGGTACAAAGCAGACAACTGCAGCATCTTAAGTCTCATTTTATAGCTTCCAAGATCTGTGCAAACATCCACTATCTGCTCAAAAACCACAAGAGATAAGCTTCCAGCAGATTAGGTAGGAAGTCTGTGGCACATCACGTCACATTATAATGAGGAAGGAAGCTAGGAGAATTTTGGAACAGAAGAGAGAAAGTTGGGTTTTGTTGTCTGACATAACCTCTTAAAATACAGTGTTGCACTGTTCCATTCGCCTGGTAAAAACTTGTGGTAAGACTATGGGGAAATGCAAATATAGGAAGTAACATCTGTAAAACCCTGTTTTAAAATCCCAGCACCATCAAGAAACAGAACTTGCTACGCTCTCACACTCAGTGAAACAGTATATGCTGAACTTTCAATGAAAACAGGAAAAAAAACAGCTTTTATTTGCTTTGTCTTCAGTGTATGTTTTTGTCTGTGTTTTGCTTTTCATTGAATTGCAAAAGCCTGAAGTTACATGTTTGCCTGGGTCTCCTGCTCACAATTTTTTCTCATACATACATCTAGAGCTATATCCTAGTACAGTGCTACAGAATGGGCTTCAAAGTACACACGATATGCAAACAGTTTTAATCCCTCATAACTTAAAGCCTGTGTTACCTATAAAGCACTGGAGAAATAGGGACAAGGTATGTCAGGATCATCTCATGATGACACAGATTTCTAACATGGAATGTGAATCAGCCATACTTGGCAGGTTTTCATATGACGGCTATTTCATTTGCATTCCAAGGTCATGCAATAGCAAGCCTGTAAACCAAGATTCCAGGTCTGATTGGCAATAGGTTCAGTATAGATATAATCTGAGGGAAAATTCCATATTTAAGGAAATGCATTCTTGGCATCTGTCTGAAGTCACACAGTTGGGATAACAGCAACAAAGGAGCAGGCGGAACTGCCACGAAGCGCACCCTCTCTGCACTGTCATTTTGAGCCTCCTTCCTGCTGTTAGGCTATACTGTCAGTGCTGAGTGTGACTGTCCCACTTGGCTCTGTAAGTGCTCTCATAGTTTTGCCTGCAGGTGAGTAGGACCCTTTCTCTAGTATTAAAGTATTTGTTATATCAACTGTTCAGCTTTACACACAAAAAATTGTGCAATAATCCTCATGGTTATAACCACAGCTCTTCTTGTGGCATTTGCCCATAGGCTTCATGTAGAGATATACCAAAGTTAGCCTTAACTTTTTCAGAGAGTCAATAGTACATAAACCAGACTATTAACATGCGTAGCTACAATATATAGTTATATTATACGGCATAACCCAGTGGAACCACAGAGCATCCCCACCAGATGTTTGGTATTTGCAGAGCTGAATTAGATGAGATTTCTAAGATGGAGAGGGTAACTTCGGGATACCTCAATATGGCTAAACAGCTCAATGAAATCAGAGACTGTATTTTGCCTCCTGCATTTGGAAAAAAAAAAAAAAAGGATACTTATTTTTCTTTGTAGCACACTCCAAAGTACTTAAGATTATAATAATCAGAAAGATTTGGAATTTGTTCTTTCAGCTGAATAAATACATGACAAAAATTCCCGTTCTGTAATCTTAAGATTTTTGCTCTCAGGATGCAATTTTGTGTCATGCTCTTAACACTGAAATGAACTGTTGCACTTCTGCGATATCCAGAGAGTAGAGATATCCAGAGAGTAATGACTGCAGCATTTCATAGTTTATGAAGAGGTTCATCAAAATTATTTCACATTATCAAAAAGACACAGAGTGTCCAAAAGTACTGCTCCCCTTGTGAGTTCCCATTAAGGGAATTATTTAGGGCTCTTAATTCTGCTGGACAAACAGCCTCTGTAAGGCCACAAAACCCTCTCAACTGACCAGAATGACAAATACTTTTCTGGGTGATGATGTGGAGGTGTTCATTACACACTCGTTCTGGTATTTGCATTTTCTCTCTTTCTATCACTTTCCCAAGCAGTTTATCAGCAATACAGGACAGAAGGTTATCAACATTAAAATGTTATGTGGTAGGCACAGGAAATCCACATGGATTCTGCTGAACGAGACACAGAAGAACTGCTTATGTCTTCATGTGAGTTTGGAGTTACAGTAACAGCGAATAAAGGGAGAGCAACCGACGTCATCTACCTGGACTTGCACAAGGCGTTTGACACTGTCCTGCACGACATCCTGGTTGATAAACTGGATAAATATGGGTTTGATGGACGAACCACTC
>WBMW01003830.1:943533-1043591 GCA_013396635.1 Penelope pileata | reverse complement strand
CGAGGATGATCAGAGGGCTGGAGCACCTGCCCTACAAGGACAGGCTGAGAGAGTTGGGACTCTTCAGCCTGGAGAAGAGAAGGCTGCGGGGGGACCTGATAGCAGCCTTCCAGTACCTGAAGGGGGCCCACAGGAAAGCTGGGGAGGGGCTTTTTACAAGGATAGATAATGACAGAACAAGGGGTAATGGTTATAAACTGGAAGAGGGTAGATTTAGACTGGATATAAGGAAGAAATTCTTCACTGTGAGGGTGGTGAGACACTGGAACAGGTTGCCCAGAGAAGTTGTGGATGCCCCCTCCCTGGAATTATTGAAAGCCAGGCTGGATGGGGCTTTGGGCAACCTGGTCTAGTGGGAGGTGTCCTTACCCATGGCAGGGGGGTTGGAACAAGATGATCTCTAAGGTCCCTTCCAACCTGAACCATTCTATGATTCTATGATTCCTGTGAGACTTCACAACTGATGTTTTGTATAGAACTGTCCCTCTAGCAACATGTAGCCATGTTGTTCTGTGGTTTAGGATCCTCAAAGTTTTGATTGCATTCCCCCGAAATCTGCATGAAACACTCCTTTATTTTGCAGAGCCCTGTTTATATACCTTGTAAGGCTTTTGCATGCTAGTACTAATTAGATGATGTGTTTGTGAAGGATCGATGCAGGAATTGTCCCTGTTCATTAAGGGGCTGCTTAATGCTCTGCTCTCACACCGTATGTTTAGTGAAAATAATTCAAGCATCTCAAAGATGTAAAAATAAAATTTCACTTTTAAAATTGCATTATTCAATATTCTGTTTCTATCAAATCAAAATCCATTTAAAAATAACACAGTTCTGGAGAAGAAAAGTAAATGGCTCACTTCTGAAATAAGATGACAATATTTTAAATGATAGAACCCCCACCTCTAAAACTGAATTGAAGTACACCTATGAAAAAGGAATCACACGTTCATAATATGAACAGAGGAATGAGTAAAATGAAACAGAACATAATTTTAAAGGAATGACCATATTTATTTCCTGTTAAAAACAGAAAGAACATCAAGATTTAAAATATAAATACCAAAACTATTGCACCATCAGCAAACTAGTTTTGCCTGGCAGCACATTTTTTTTTTTACAGCATCAGTGTGCAATAGGATGCTCTGGCAGGTTAAACTCCACAAAATCCATGCTGTGTACCTTCTCTGTTTACATCCTAAATCATCTTACAGCAGTAAGATGTTTTTTCTGGTGTATGTATAAAACATCATACAGTAATACAATAAAATGCTTTATGAAAGCTGGAAAGAAGCAAAGAAGAGAGAACTTCTCTTAACATTCCCTTACACCTTTGACTCAAACAAATGTAAGTAACAGGTATTTACTATCCCTTTTGCAGTCATTTAACATAGGAAGGTCCAAGTATGCATACAAATATATATATATTAAAAGGATTTGTTATAAATAGCTGTAGATTTTATAAGTAGCTTGAAATATACAATCTTCTGTATAACTCAAAAATTTATGTCCCAGCTTAGTTTATCAAAAAAAAAAAAAAAAGTTCATCCATAGGCAAATATTCTTAATGAGGATGTGACTCTGTGAATGTCCCAAAGAGTCTGTCCCAGTGGGTGAAGTAAGGAGCATAGTTTGACTTGAATTTCAGGTGATGGAGATCGTGATGCGGTGCTCCTCCATACCAACCAAAAGGCACAAGCCGGTGAGTTGACCATGGAAGGTCATATCCTGAATGGTCCTCCACTGACAACCAGATGTTGACAAGGAAGAAAATCATTTCTGTCAAAGGATGGCATCCAAGGAGCAATGGGTTGATGGCAGCAAAGAATCCCAGTGACAGCAGTTCCCACACACTGGAATACTGTGTAGTAAGAGCAAATGTTGATATGTGCTTGTGATGCACCTTGTGGAAGGTCTTGTAGAGCCAAGGCACTCTGTGATGAAGCAAATGCCACAGGAAATACTCAAAATCAAACAGAAGGAGGCAAACTCCTACTTGCAGCAGGACCTGAGGCAGCTCTGGAGCTATCACCGGTAGATTCACTGGTTTCCAGTACCAGTGAAGAAATGTCACCGGGAAAATCCAAACGACATGATGATATGCACTCTGAATAATGCAAGGCACCATCATTCCAAGAGTTGGATAGCTCTGTGGCTGGATTTTGTATTTTCTCAGGTTTGGCAGCCTAGTGCTTAAAAAGTCCAGTGCAATATATGGAAGACAGAAAGCCATGTATGCTGTAAAAGAAAACAGCACTGGAAAAAACGGTGACTTGATTAATGTCTCTTTTGTTGTGATAAAGTCCCAAAGAAACTGAAGGCACAGCCTGTCCTGCTGTCTCCCCATCGCGCAGCTGAGCAGCACTCTGTCCGGCGCGCTGCGGTTCATGCTGATTGCAGTCTGAGGCTCAGCAAATCCTGCAAGCCTTTATCTAGGCTGCTCAGCGCAAAACTCCGCCCAGTCAGAAACTCTCCTTACTTAGCTTGGTAATACGTAGCTTTAAAGAGGAAGTTCCCTTTCCTGCCGTACAGAAGTGGTGTAATGCATTACAATCTCAGAACAGAATTAGCTGGCCAGGTAATCACTGAACTCCACAAAAGACTTGCATAGCAGGAGAAATAAAGTGAAATGCAGAACTCTCTAACAGTGGTAGAGGGTACAAATATTTTCCACTTTGCTTACTGTGTACACATGAAAAACTGCTGCCTTTTACTCATTTTAAGCAGTATCATCCTTTGCTATCCTTTTGCCTTTGTAAGCAAGGAAACATAATTTACCATTGATTTTTATCTGTGACTGCTATCAAAGATGTATACGTACCTAAACTCCAGGTCTGACCCATGGATGTTTGGTGGCTAGCAGATGTATGCCTGTTGCAACACATCCTTATCATCCTTTGGGTTTAAAACAGGGTAAATTGAAACCTTCTAAGACCTACACTATGCTTCCAGTCTGAACATAGTAGCTGTGATTTATCTCCATCTACTTTTGAGGTCATGTTCTCCTTTAACTGCTTGACATGGCAAAATCCACTTGACTTGACAAGGTGAACAGTGAGCCAAGAAAACAAAATATCTCTCAGCTACTGGGAAGAATACAAGGTAAAACATGATTTTGCTTCCAAACAGATACTCGGTGACAAGTATTAGCATATTATTATACTATTCTCTCCAGATTTATCAGCTTTTTGAAGAATATGATACAGAAATCATCCTTGTACCAAGTATGGTACATGGAAACTCAAGCATCACGCCGACTTACTTAAGTAAAAGATCTGCTGGGTAGACCAGTGTCCTTTACAGGATCTTCCTTTGACCACAGGCAAGAACTGAGCAGAAAGAAGCTAGCAGGTTTGAATCTTAACATTTCAGATTTGCTGCAAGTATTTCAGGAGCAAAAGACAGAGGTCTTGATTCAACACTAAGAGATTGTTTCTTCTGTGCTTTTTGAAAATGAAAAACAAAGCTTTGAATATTTAGGGAAACAGAGTTTTCCATCAGCTTCCTATGAACTCACCTCTTTTGTAGATACAGCATTTATTCTAATATTGGAAATGAGCTCAGCTTCCTGGATGACTTTATTAGCTTGTTCAGATGATTTTAGTTCTTTACTATTCAGAAAAAAAAATCCGACAGGGGTAAATGGGAGACAGAATTTCCTTGCTTCTTAATAATTAAGAATGACGAGTTAGCAGTGACCTTTTCTGATCTATGCATGAACTTCTCCTAATCCTTAAGTTTGTTTTCAGTCTTAGCTATTTCACCTCCAAGAAATTCTGCTCTTACATACAGATTTTACTCCCTCCTTAGACTTCAAATTCACTGAAATAGTGACACCGTTATCATCTGTGCTATTACTCAGACAACCAGAGGCGATATGCTGGAGACAGCTCTGGTACAGCCTTCAAGGACTCTATCCATTGCATATATATTTTAGAAATAGATTCTGATTTTCTGCTGGTGTGAGATGTGCTGTTGAACTCAATGAATTCAGATTGCTGAATGTAGCGAAACTAAAACCCTGTGAGATGCACTAACGTAATGGATGAGGACCTATATCCAAGGGATCTGTTTCAGTCTTCTAAATAGATTTTAGCCTGATGTCTGTTTCACAATGAGAACATGAAAAATGTGTTTGTAACTCAATCGCTGCCTGGGACACAGTTTTCTTCTGAGAGATGCTTTCTGTTGATTTATGTAGTTACAATCAGAAATTAAGCCCCCCAGATGTGATATATGACTCTCTATTTTATTAGCGTTATGCAAGGACTGATTCTTTCCTACAACATATTCCAAATCTGCCAAAAGAGAGATTGAGAGAAATTGCTCAGCTGCCCTAAAGACACGGTTCCAACTAACCCTTAATAGCTGTGTGAATTCTCAAGAAGTTGTAGAGCCAATTGTGCCTATCAGCTAAAATTTAAAGAATCAGCATTTTGCCTGCAGATTAGGTCATAGGAAAATATTCCTATACCCCTTAAGGAGCAATAACAGAATTCTGCAGCCTTAGTGCTAGTACTTCCCGCAAGATGCAGCCCGGCCAGCCGAGGGCTGCGGGCAGAACTTACCTCAGCAGCGCGCAGCTCCCAGGCAGGCACAGCCACAGCCACCATGCCCCATCTGCTGGCACTCAGGAGGACGAGCTCTGCTGTCAAGTTTCACCCTGCTGGGCCTTAATTCAGGCTCAGGAAGCGGATCGTCATGCATCAGAGACAGCAAATCCTTCTTCTCCAGAAACTGATGGCAAGCTCCTTCGCTTCGCTACCAAAAAGCACTGATTCCACATATTTGCACTCCTCTAGGTTTCCTCGTTGATGCGAGGTGAAGAAAAGACAAAGCACATGCAAATCCTTTCTGCATTTAACTCAGCAATGCAGCCCAGCTTTTTTCACTCAGCTTACACGCTGCCAAACTTTCCCATGTGTTACAGGACTCCAAATAGGTCTCTTAAAAAACCAGGACTGCTGCTCTGGAGCTCAGGCTGAAGGGCATGGCGCTTGGAATGAGGCCCCGCAAAGGGTCTCAAATAGATTCCACATGAGCACGAGACACAGGCATCCACCCCAGGCAGCGCGAGCCCTGAGGTAAACAGCAGGACACAAGGAGCGGTCAGGAGAGCAAGGAGAAGTTAGGAAGAGGGAAAACCAGCACTCATACGCCGAAACCCATCGCACAACAGCAGCAGCAAAATCCTTCATCTTAGGACAGCGGCGGGGAAGCAGGCTGGGAACCACAGTAAATGACGCTAGAGACGCTCCCTGCTCGCTGACACAAACTGCTAGCCACGCTGCAGCCTCACGGCAGCGCAGGCCTGGCACAGACTCACCGCGCTGCAGGAGCGCGGGCGCGAGGCGCGCAGCCCCTCCTCGGGCCGGCTCTGCGCGAGCTGAGGCTGCCGCGCTGCACAACGGCGCCACCCCGCGGCGCGCTGGGAGCGTTCAGGGTCGGGCTCCAGAGCCCCTCCTCGTCAGCAGCAATCAGCTCCCACCTGTGTTAACCGCGCCTGGGACAGCAACGTGCGCGCTGCTGTGCAGGGGGACGAAGGCTGCAAGAAGTTGGTAAGCGTAGATCTATGTCCTAGATGTGACAGGCTGAGTGGAAAAGAGGGGGCTTTGCACATTTACATCTTTTTCAACCTACAGTCTCCTTACGTTTTGGTATAACAAGACTCAGGCCCTAGACCCGAACCTAAGGAAGGGACACGAGACCCTGCTTCTCCCACCCCAGGTAAGGGGCTTGAGCCCTGAGGCGTGCTGCATACGTGGAGACACCTCTGGCACACATTTATCTTCTGTTTGGATGGAAAACTTCAGCTGAAACACAGACTGCTTTTTTTTTTNNNNTTTTTTTTTTTTTAAACAGAACTAACACATTTTCCTAATTCAAGTATTTTCATACCCACATTCCACGTCCCCAGCCAAGCTTCACCAAAACCTCTCCAGCCAGTCGGGGAAGAAAGGTTAACCAAGGGTTTTTTAATGAATTCCTAACAACAGCCGGGAGTAAAGCTGCCAGCAAAATAAATTGTTAAATCTCAAGCTTTATCTTACCAGAATCACTTTTTAAAATAATGTCACTAGGAAAAGACCCTAATGTTCTTCCATTCAGAATTCGTAATTCAGTAGTGAAAAACTGATTCACGTTCTCTACCACCATACACATCCATTCTGACTCCTCCAGAAATTACAAAATATAGGCATTTTTCAGCTATCTTCACAAAAAAAAAAAAGACTTACACAATCATCTTACAGGTGTAGCTACCATCCATCCAACCTTAATTTTTTACTTCACTGCTGATTCCAAAGAAATCTGCCTATATGTGGAAACAATCTCAGAAGCATTATGTTCATACAAAGCTACCCGAAAGTGAGCTCCTAAGGAAGAGGTCCCACTCACAACTTGGGGGCAAAACCAGGTGCCCCTCTGTGTGCGTGAGCCCTCATGTGCCCATCGTGCTGCAGATCCATGAGCAAAGGCCTGGGACTATGCATTCTCCTCAGACACAGATGGCTTTGTGTAAAGCTCCCATTGCTCTGGCTTCACTTCCAGGCACACAGGAGTTTCAACAACTGACAAAGCTGGCAAAGCACACGACTGGATACACCCTGCTATCTTCACTGCCCATTTCCTGCATTCAGAATGAACAGAAAGGTATGGCCTGAGCACATGTATTATTGAAGATGACAAAGGTCAAAAGCTGGGTGTTCACGTCAAATACACCACGGACAGGATTAGTTCCCTGTTGTATAATATGGCTAAATGCTATTTATGAGATTACCAGTCAGTCAGTTAAGCAATCCAATTACCCAAGGTTTAAGAATGTGATACAAGCAGCTTTCCACCATATCAGTATTTTGAAAGGAACTCTTAACCTGCAGGCTTGGAAAATGACTCAGCCTTTTCAGCAGTTATTTACAATTTGTACCTTATCTGAAAGTCTCAGAAAAGTCTTCTGAAACAATATGAACGGCCCTTTAGGATTCGACAAAGCCTCTCTCAGGACAGAAGTAAAATGGAATTTGGGTATTTTACTTTTTTATTGAACTTGTTTTAAGGATGAATAGTTGTGAGAATAGACTTGGCTCTCTGGGTTCTCTGCCCCAAAGGCTCACATGCATTCAGGAAACAATAACTGAAACAGATCACATCACTCCAAACTCTGAGCAGGTCTCTCACGTTTATTGAAATATCTCAAGTTTAATGAGCATAACACACATGGCTCTTGCTATCATACCATCACAGCTGCAAAGTTAGCCACTTGGATTCCTACAGTCTTCCTTCTGGCACAGCAATTTGAAGCAAATACAGCTGCTACATATATGAAGCAAACTTAAAGGTCCTACTAGGAATCACAGCTGAAATACCACGAACCACTTCTTTAATGAAGCCTGAGGACTCCCTGAGACTGAACTAGGTGTTTAAAAAAAAAAAAAAAAGACTATTTTATGGCTTATGCACCTTTTTTTCTTGTTAGGATTACTGACAGCTGACAGATCTGGACTGAACTCCAACTCTGGCACAGAAACTACCATCTGGACTGAGGCAACTGACTCTGGAGATTGTTCATACACCTACATTAGGCAAGAAATCCAGAGGAGCCAAAGTCCTCTGTACAGTCAACGGAAAGAGCAAGGCACCAATACCAGAGACGATTACAGCTCCAAAGTCAGATGTGAACTCTCTACCCTCACTGAATGGAGGCATAGCCCCATTTTAAAGTAGAAACAGACAAACTGAAATCACCGTCAATACTGCCAGGCTTCCCCAGGGGACGGTATAGTTCCTGAACACAATGGTGGCAAGCACCACTAAGCAGCTAAAAAGTAAACAGATCTTCAAAGCAGCAGATGATTAAGGGGAAGAGTCCATGCAAGTTAAGTCACTAAAGATCCAGAATTAATGCATTAGCCCTTCCCTGACCAGTACTATACTGGCAGGGAGGAAGGAGAGTTTGTTTTCTAGTGATCAGTGCAAATAAAACAAATGTTTTACATAATTCTCCTTGAAAGTCATAACCTATCAACAAAGCTAAAAGTGGTATTTCTTTTAACTGCTTCTCTTGTTCCAGGAATCAGCATGGCAAATAACAGTCTTTACCCATAGCTATTATGTTGAACATGAAAGGCTACAGGGACGCTGTTTGAAATCAAGAAAAATGCAGTAATCACTTAGTTCCAAACCAGGAGATTTCAATCAACATTGGCAATCTTCTCTGGCTTCAAGACAATTCTTCTGGGCAATATTGGAAAAAAAAAAAAAAAATCATCTGATGTAGCTGGCTTGTGAGTGATGGCTAAAACAATGCAGCAGTTAGTCACTAAGTGCTTTTTGAAGTACCAGCACCAAAGGGGGTCACTGCAGTACAAGGCATACTTCTGAGAGGCACCCAGAGATGGCAATGCACTGAGAAATGGCAGTGTTTTATGCAGAGCAAAACACTCCTAATTGTCAAGCACCTGAGGTGCTCAGTGGAATTTGTCTTTCAGACATGTCATTAAATATATACGCACATGAAATGGGTGCAAAGTCACACTGCTCGCTTTGGCGTATCGTGCCACTGTGTGCAAAACCAGCAGGCTACAATGAGGATTTCTGCAGGAGACAGAAATAATACTGAGATAAACAAATCAAATACGGATCCAATTCAGTAGTCATTGCTGGCATTTTGAAAACACAACATAAATAAGCAAAGTAGCCTTATTGCCAGAAAAGCATATGCTCCAGAAAGGTGAATTTCTGGTGACCTAATACTCTGAAATACCATGCTGGTTTAGAAATACTTCCTCATCATGTTAATTATTTCATTATACATGCGGTAAGGTGCATCTAGGCCCCAGATGAAATCCAAGTGTTCCCATTCTGGAATGTTTTTGTGGTAAACCAAGTTTGTGATCTGAGTGAGAAGCATGGCAACATCCTTTGGGTCTGCAAGCCAGTCATGTCCGCCAGTCCACACGGCAGTGGGCACAGTCATCTCTCTTACTTTGTAGAAAGGAGGAGTAGACTGAGGAGCAAGAAGTGAAAGCAAAAGCATTAGAAAGAACAAGTCTCTAGTCTGGTACTAAACTGCAGTGTAATATACTGGCAACTGCAAGTATGCGTCAGATTCTGATTTTCTCTCTTGCTTTTGGACAGCCAGAGATGTAGATGGAATCCTGACTTTCAAGGAAAAACGTAATTCCAAAGTGTCCTGCAATATTATTGCATGCACAGCAGTAAAAATGTGGCTTGGCAAATTTACAACCCAGGAGAGTAATACTAAAGCGTAATGAGAAGTCTCAGAGAATACATTTCATTCAAGAATTTCTAAATCCTAACCAATCCCCAGAGGCAATATCTCCTCTGGAAGTATGACACTGCAGTGTTTTCCAGTCACTAAAGTGACAGGGGCCAAAATATTTTTAGTACTACACATAGCAATTTAGAAACAAACACAGGCAAAGATTAAGCTGAGGATAAGCAATACACATTAATTGACAGTACACTCCTTCTTGTGAGAAGTGCACTGGGATCTCATGATCTAGGCAGGCAGGAACTTAATTAAATCGTCAAACGAACAACTTCACATCTGAGCATGAACTCCATACTGACTTAGGACTACCTCAAAGCTCTAAGGCTCTGTCTTTTGGTTGATTTTTTTCTCATTTTTATTGTTGTGTTTGTTTGTGTATTTGCCTTTTCAAAAATAAATAGAACACATCTCCAGTCTGGTTACTGGGCAACGACAGTGGCTCTTTAGCATGCAGCATAAACACGGCACCTGGAAAAGCGCCCAAAGACTTGCTTTTGTGACACTTGAAAATTAACAGATCCATAGAAGTTATCTACCTGGTTGTAGTGAGCCATATTTGCAGCCTTGCTTCCCCAGTCATAAGCTTTCAGCTCCCCAGATTTCACAGCCTAGAAATGAACAAATATTCACAAAGAAAAAACACAACATTTTAACCAAAGGGATAAAAAAAGTCTCTATCAGCTGGAGAACTGGCAAAGGCAACTGACACAGGAGACACTGCAATGCCAAGTATTAACAAGGACAAGGGTCACTGCTTTGCCCAATGTCATGGGATTTGGAAACATCAACATTCAATACCATCCGACCATGTCCTTTAAGATTCCACTTCCACATTGTTTCATAACAGCAGTAGGAAAGACTAAGGAAAACAGTTTCTCCAGTATCCAAAGCCAGGATGTAACAAATTCACGATCCTGAACTATTTACAAAGTTTTCTAAATGTACGAGGGCTGCACTGAAAGTAATGCCTCCTATTTTATTATGTCAGCCCACAACATCAGAGGTGGATGTTGGTGGTATGGCAGTACAGGTTGAACCTTCCCACCAATATCCCATTCCATGTTGTTGCTGTGTGACAGATGGCAGCAGAGGGGCAGTCTGACCAAAGGGCACCTGACATGGAAGTACAGATGAAGCAAAGGTGTGGAATTGAATTCCTCCATGCGGAAAGTATGGCACCCACTGCCATTCATTGATGCTTGCTGAATGTTTATGGAGACCAAACAGCGGATGTGAGCACAGTGGTGGTGCGTTTCAGCAGTGGCAGCAGTGGGTCACCTCCACTGGTGCAGATTTTACAAGCATGGAATGCAGGCTCTTGTTCATCGCTGGCAAAAGCGCACAGCTAATGGTAGTGGTGAAGCTGAAAAACAGTGTTTTGTAGCTGAGAATTTGCTCTCCCAAATAGTGTTATTGTGCTCTATTTGTTGTAGTTTCCATGGAAATAAATAGGAGGCACTACTTTTGGAGTGACACATATTGACATAGTTGTCTAAATGTACATGAATATAGCAATGGAGATTTCTTATGAAGTCTACTCTGACTTAACACCATTATTTTTCACCGCCTAGAAACAGTCCATGTAGCAGGCATCTGGAAAAAAGGTCTTCACAGATTTCCTTCCAGTCAACCCTTAAATGCACAACAGATCTGACTGCGTGAACAAGCCCAGCTACGTGATCAAAAGCACCACTGACCACTGCTTCCATGGCAGTTTCCCCTTATTTGCCCATGTTATTTGCCAGTTGTGCCTGCTGAGTGAGCCTCAGGCACAGCAGCATCATAGGGATGAAATAACTGTGCACTGAGGTGAAGTTCAAAATATACTAATAAAATACAAAACAAAACCAAACAGAATATATTGGAACAAAAAGCTCGCTGCTCTTCCTTGGTTAAAAATGTAACTTACAATCAAAATGAGGCTTGATGAAAGAGGAGCAAATATTCACTGTAGCATCTCCCTGAGCTAAGTCATTACACTTGTGCTGTTTGTTGGCCTGAAGTGCGCAAAATTAGTATGTCTTTAGAGAAACAGAGAAGAGGGCTGAGCTGCCCTAGAGTCAATATCAAAGCAGCTGCAGTGAACAGCTGCTGTTCTGATGGTTAGCAGTTCCAGAATTTCACCTGGGCTATGCTACATATGTACTTTGCCATTTCATTCCACTTAAGTCTCAGAGATGGCAGTGCTCTACATACAAGCTCAGGTCCATGGATATTTTAGATACTGAAAACTCTACCTGGCTCCAGTGGATCATGTTTTGTACCGATGTCCCCGCAGGGCAATGCGTTGAATACACATCCACACGGCTCTGCAAAAAAACAACATGGTTTACTCAAAGTGCAACAGTTCTACCCATTATTGCTTCCTGAACAACTAACACAAAAGTTTCCATTCCTTTTAAAACTGTTCTAAACAAATTTAACTGGCACCATACATACAGAAGAGGTAAGAGATTCAAATGCATTGGGGATTGCTTACAATTAACTGCAGAAGTTTAAAGCTCATCCTTAAATGCAGTAATGACATTCTTAAATATTTTTATACATTTAGAATATATTTTAAAAATTACTAGTATTTCAAGAACTGGAAACACATTAAAGGATGTTTACATGGACCTCTAGAGAAAACTAGAGCCACTCTACATCTAAATGAATAGCTGTCAGTTCACAGTGATTCAAAACTTCATACACCTTCAGCTTAAGAGTACATGACATCCAGGGAGACTTAAATCCTAGAAGAAAAAAAAAAATACTATTCACCACTAAAACTGTATGTGCTGGGCAAGAAAATATCACAAAACTGCACTGCTGTCTTGACGTAAAACATAAAATGTGTGTTTTTGCACATGGTGAATGTAATGCTGATCCCATCTCATCCCAATAAAAAAATATCCTCAGCCCTCATCCACCTGTGGCTAAGCTGATACCAGCTTCTACTGGTTCCAGGGACTTAGAAACACGACGAAGCACCATGGAAAAAAAAAAGTCTCATACCAACTGCTGTTAACTAGCTTTTAGATAACAAAACCAATTACATGGACAATTTCTCTGGAACTACAACCACTGATGAAGGCATCAGCAGGGATAGACATTGGGCCCAGAGAACAAAACTGTGTATGTCCACCAAGAAACCAGAAAACTTCAGTACCTTTGTTGACAGTGTTAGAAAATGTTTTATTTATTCCTCTCTTGATTTATTTTTATCTATAAACATACGTTTATAAATATATTATATATATATATTACTTATTTATTCCCTGCTCTTGATGGAGCAAGATGAAGGATATTCTTGCTCCATCGCATTCATTTCTTTTACCCACTGTTCCAACAGATCTCAAAGAATTTATTTTAGCTTCTCAGTACCTTTTTAAGAAGGTTAATTCTAACCATTCCAACTGGACAACTACATCTACAGCAAGGAAAGACATTCATTCAAACTCTGTATGATGATGGCATTTTTTTTTTTAATTACATGTAAAGAACAATTGGTATAGTGATACAGCCAACATTGTGTTAAAGAGTTCACAGGGACTTAACTATTAAAAGACACCAAAACATACCATATTCAAGTTCCTCTCATTAAAGCCACACAGAAGAAAGAACATGTTGCCACAAAGGTCATCCAGTATTCTGTGGGTGCAAACGTGGGTAGCAAGCCACTTCAGCCAAAAATTCTGAGGAAGGAATTGTTTCTTTCCAAACAGGTTCTACAAAATAACACATACCACAGATACATAATTGCACAGAATCACCTGTTTCTGGTTTTTATACTGGAGCATTCTTAAGGTGGTTATTTTCATTCGCACTGGTGACAGGAAAGTCATTGAAACAATCTACCTCCTTATCAATCTTGTTTACAGTCCAACAGAAAGGTCAGGGTTACTGCTTCTGCTACAAGCAACGCAGTCAATTACCACCCACAAAAGTTTGTGAGAACTAGAACAACGATTCAAGAATTCCAAACCTAATCTCAAATTCAAATCAGTTTTAAATTCAGTATTTTACAAGAGTACTGTAGAGCTTCTTGTCATCAGACTTAAGGCTAAAATATTCTAAGCTGCATCTGCTAATGTGAAATGGCTTTGTACTTAAACCGTTTGAAGAGAGGAAGTTACAAGAAAAACAAGTTGCATGAGCAGTTGTGGCTACTTCCCCTTGTTGGTATTTTTAAAACACTCAAGGATTTGAAAGTGACCCACTGAGCACTTCCTAAGAAAGCGACACAGCTCTTCAAGGTTATGACTGACTCATAGGTTTGTGGCTGTCATGTGCTTGTGCACTCCGTTTTTTTTGCAAGTTATCATGCGAATCAAGCACAGCATGAACATCTGCACAGGGCACTGATCAGCTGCTGTCCACATTAGACAAAGCTCATCACACAAGGAACAGAAGATCACAATTGTTAGTACCACTTATAGGCTAACTGCCTTTGGAGCAGGGAACAAACAATGCACTAGCTCTGTACAGGGTACATTAGAGAAGGATTTATCTCACAGGATAAACTGGTCTGTGTGGAAATCTCCACAGGTGGTACAAAGAAATGTGATCATTGAAAATGACATGCGGTAGGGTGTTCACAATGTCTGACTCCAGGCACTGACTGCAGCCTGCCTGTCTGCCTACATTCCCTTTGCTGTTAATGGTGAAAGAAAAACTCCAGAGGATGATTCACAGCACCTAAATAAAGCTGTTACGCCTCCTCACCCTCTGATGGATCCTCTTCCAGAACGGTAATTGTGAAACAAATCTGTTAAAGTTCATGACAGCTCAAAAGGATACTATATAGAGCCATCACAACTCTGACTATTGTGTGATTTCTGTAGCCTAAATTCCAGAAATGTGTAACCATAATTTTATTCTATTAAGTTGCACTTGTAAAGTACATCTTCACACTGATGCAAATTGTCTCATTAGAAAGTAGCAAAACCAGAGAAGCCACTGCTGACTTCCATAGCATTACTATGGAAAAAGCTGGCCCAGCGTTGCTGTGGAATCTCTAATCCACAGCTACTGATTTTCTTTGCTATGCTGTTTTCAACCACAAAGAGATGCTCTTCATTTGGCTTAAAATACGTACATTCAAACACAAACCTTGATCAGCAGGTCAGGAAATGCTCCCAGTTTTGTCAGAGGGCTAGTAGCAAACTTGACTGTCGCTACCGGTGCCAAGGCAAGGAACAGTTTTATTTTCTTAGCCAGCTGTGGCAACGTTGAAAAGGCAATGAAAGCTGTCAATAATAAGAGAACAATTAACAAACATCATGATTTTTACAAAGTCTAAGATGTTGTGCACAAAAGATTTTAGATTAACAGTTCAACTGTTGTCCCTAGGATCAGAATAATTTGTTTTCTTCTGAAAAAAAGAAGTTTGTGCTAACTAATACAATACTCTTCTAGTTCTTTCTATTTGCAGATCCAAAAGCACCTGATGCAGGCCCTATATAAAGTAAATATTCTGGAAATGGCAGCTTTTATTCCACATATATCTGACAATTCTAGATTATGTGTAGCTCAAACTATTTAAACAGAAGCTGTACTGAACCTGACTTCAATTTTTCATTTCAACAGCTTCCCACTTTAAGTAAGAATGGAAAGATTAATTATTCTCAACGCTGATGAATATTTCAGGAAGCAGTCAAAAAAGAGAAACAGATTTTTAAAGTCCTTTCCCCCCCCCCACCTCCATCATTAAACTACACACATAGAACTTGTTACCATTTCAAACACAGCACGTTCTAATGAATGCATCTCTTCACATACCCATGGTGGTACCCTGTGAATGGCCAACATAAAATAGTTGCTCCTGGCCAGTTTTCTTCAAAATAAAGTCCACTGAGGCTGGAATGTCATACTTAGCCATTTCATCAAAGCTACAAAGCAAAGATAAAATTATCAACGTGCAATAGTTGCACAGAACTTCACTGCACTGCAGATCAGTTGTCTGGACGTAAAGAAAAGCTTTCTTTGGATGAAGCAGCACACTGGTGATTGAGTCACCACACCAAGCATTGCTAAAAGCCATTATTACCCTACTGACTATCTGTGAAAGCTTTTCTCAGGACACTACATTGACCTTTACTACCCCTATATATGCGACAGGGCACAAACAGAAAGTGTCTTGTATATTCAGATCGTGACTGAACTGAGATGATGGGCAAAGATGGGAAGAGAAGCCTGCTCACAAACAGCACGTGTAGTTTCCCTACAAAGATGAGGATACCTGAAAACCCAGAACTCTTCTTGCTTCACTGTGAAGTGTGTATGTTTCCTGGACCAGGTGTTCCCTCTGCTGTTTCCCAGCCATACATCATAGCCAGCATCTGCCAGCATAAAGCCAAGGCTGTTGTAATCCAAGTTTGTGATCCAGTTGCTGCCATCAGCAAGCAATCCATGCTGCAGAAACACAGCAGGCCTTGGACCTGAAAAACAAAGCATTTATCATTTATCCTGTTCATTTGGGAATTGAATGTCTAAGAAAAATTCAGGTGAGTTACTTGAAGTCTGCTTCAGATTCTTACTTTGAATATTTAATCTACAAAGGTCAGCAGTACCAATATTGTCCCCATCCAATATCCTTCTGTTATCAAAGCTCTGGCAGAACCCAAAGAGCAGTGTGAGTAGCCAACAAGGAAACTTCAAATTCAAAGGCTTTTCTCCCCTTAACGTAAGTAGTTAAAAGAACCACAGTGAATATCCATGTGAAATTTAGGAAGCTCTTCTCCTGACTCTCCTGCCCCAGAAATGGAAATGACAACCTTGTGTGGAATACAGACTCAAAAAAAAAAAATGAAGGTTCCTGCTTCCATGCAAAGAACGTAAGACATATAATCCTTTGAGAGGAAAATTAACTTCAAAGAATCCAAAGACTTATCTCTGGATCATGCAGTATCAAAGGTGACCTTTTCCTGCTTTAATAGAGGAAATCTGATACATGGTAATTTTATCTCAATGCCAGTAATTACTCAGAAATTTACTTCCTCCATATGACACATCCTTCTACTACAATACTAAGTTCACACAATGCTTTTGCCATTGGTAATGTGGACTTGGATCTTTCAGCTGAAACAGCCGAATCATAACAAGGCCCTACATTCCAGATCATGTCCATAAGAGTTCACCGTGTGTTCCATAAATCCAAGTTAGCAACATTCCTCCCCCCTGGCAGCCTTTATGTTTGAGACAAGGAAGCTTTTTGGCGTCTGTTTTTCCCATTTTGTTTAAAAAATATAAATGTTGTGGCATAGCGTCCATGCAAAGACAGCAAGTCTCTGGCAGTGCCAAACAAGCACTAGGGACAGTGTAATTCAACACTGTTGTTTTCTACACTGTAGTAATAGCTCCTTGCTGTATGAACAGCGTGGAGGATTGTCAGGCCTAACACTGAATTTGTTTTCAGTAATGATCACTTCCAGCTTTGTACTTTCTTTGCTTTCACTAAACTCAGATCGACCCATTCCTTGTTTTCTGAAGACTGCTACTCACACACTTCTTAACATAGAAAGGGGAAAACTGTTAAATCCTTTACTGCTTTAATTCTGTCCTCTTGTTAGCCACCAATTTCCGAATTTCCGCCAGTTCCTTTTTCACTTCACCAAGCACATGACTTGCACAATCACAAGATAAACTGACTTGGACAATAACAATTTTGTATCACCCTTGGTCCTAGAAACTCCAAGAGGGGAATAAGGAGGGTAGAGACTTAAAACTACCTTTTCCTATGTGTAACGTTTTGCTCTAATCACATACAACCCCAATTCCAAATGGAAAAAACACTTCCAAATTAATTCCTCTTATACTCTTTTAGTGTCACATCAACAACTCCTTTCAGCAGTTACAACTTTAATAAACCTGTATGTGGCCTAATTAAAGTTACTGAAAATATAAAGCTGTCAAAAGAAAGAAAAGGAACTAACTTCAATACCCTTCTCATCCATGCTATGCAGTTGTTTTAGATTTTTAGCTGCTACTAAAAACAAAAATCATTGATGTTTTGATTTTAGGCTCTCCAGANTTTTTTTTTTTTTAAGCTGAGGAGCTGTAGGTTATGTTCCAAAACATCATGTGATCCATAACTCCAAGGAATTCTATTCACATTAAGCAGGTATTGCAAAAGAAGAGTTACGGCAGATATACGGTAAGTCAGCAGCGTAACATCATTGGTATCTTTCTGAGAAAAGATACCAAGTCTATAAAAACTTAAAATCAACATGAACTTTGAAATCTTCATTCTTCTAGGAGATCATACTTCCCCAAAAGTGCTCAGTAAGTGCTTGTTTTTAAAATTAGAGCACTTTGCAAAACATGAACTTGGGGTCGAGGGTGTGGCAAGGAGAACGTGGAGAATTCCCACAAGTCAGGAAACTTCTGTTTGCTCATGTCATAGATGAAGGGTTCAACAAAATCAACATGTTCAAGGCAGTCTTTTTCCTGTGGTTCTCTGAAATTTAAGTACAAAGACACCTGCCATGTTTGACCCGCCGCATCCATGCACCATTTCTACACACCAACCTCGTGACGGACAGCGGGTGGTGCAAACGCCGAGCTCCTACAGAGCCGGCGGGTAAGGGCAGGCAGACTGCTGCTTGGCCTTGGGCAGAGGAGAGGCTTTTCCCATGGCCTCCTCTGCACCCACTGCTAAAGGGCAATCAATGATTATTACACGAGTGCCTCGCTTTTAGCTCTCATTGCAGGTTTCAATGCAAATCAGCTCCTGCACACGTGCAGCTGTCAGTACAACTTTTCATAAGGGGTGGTGTCATAACTGGTACCAAATTCAGTGCCTGCTGCTCAAACAGACTGTTAATTCTGCATGCAGTGCCAGAAGACAGCAAGCGAAAGGCCATTCATCTCTCTTCCTCCACAAACATTTCTATCATTTTTAAAACATTCCATCATTCAGTCGCTGCAAAAACCTTTGCCCATATTGCTCCCTCCAGTCTCAGCTGACATTCCCTTTACACTTCCTCTCCATCACCTGAGCACCCCCTGCACCCCTGCCATGGCTTTATGCCAGCTGTCACTATAGTTCTTACAGCTTCTACAAGTGGTCTGGTGGCTTATGCCCATCACCATTCCAGTTCTCCATCAAATCACATCCATAAAACAGCCTGGTCTGGGCTGACTACTGCCAACAACTGCTCCAGATCCTAATGTGCAGTATGTTTTAAATGTATTGCACTCAAGATGCTCTGAAGGGATTTTCCCTCTTTAGTACCTACCTGTTTAAGCAGCTGTGTACAAGATGACACCACAACAGTAGGATTTGCTCTAGCTTGTAACTTGCTGCAAAGGCAGCTTCAGAGGTTACAACAAACAAAACGATTCCTTTTACTTCCCTCTCCCTAGAAATCAGGGAGTAATTATGTTGTCAGCATTCCAGGGGGAACTCTTTAGTTCAGCTGTATTTCATAAGAAGAGGCATACAAGCTGCCTGATTCTGAAAAGTGGCATTGTGAACAAAAATCCTTTTTCTAAAAAAGTATTTTTAAAATCACGGTTTGAAACAATGCAATAGTGGTACAATCCATCTCTTTTCAAGGCACTTAGTTAAAAAGAAGTCTTAACCTTCATTTTGCACCTACTAGAAAATCCAGGTCTTTAGAAATGAAGCAACAACACAGGGAAATGCCAGGAAAATTCAGCTTTCTAACTCCTTCTCCCTTCCTTCACTCAAGTCACTCTGCATGTGCTAAAGCCCTCCTGGTTATGGTAATCACTGTCACCTAACTCCATACGTTACAGTCTTTTTTTTTTTTTCTTGATGACTATAGGAGCAAAAGCTCTGTAAATCAAGGAGAACTCTTTCATGACTTTCTATTTTTCCCAAGCAAAAGATCAACCCTACCTTTGCTCCTCCCATGATCTTTTCTTCCATAAGGAATTCTGTTAATGGAAAGGATATACCCATCTTCTGTCGTCACTTCATACTCCTCACTGGGGTATCCCCTGAAGATAATAATTTGACTCTGAAGAAAGAGAAGAAGCCAGCATGGAGTCAGACTCTCAGCCTCCCTCATTCATTAATGTGTTCAAAGTACTCTGGGTTCCTTCCAGACGGCGGGCTGAAATTACAGGCTGCAGCAGGAATATGCCATAACCATCCATCTACTTAAACACAGACAGATTTCTTATGAGACCTACCCCAGGTAGGGCAGGAACCAGCCAGAGCACAGACATTAACCTTGGATTTTGGGAGGACGCCCTCCCCTGTCCCCATCCACTGCTACCTTAGCTACTCACACACCACTTAAAAAGAGAAAGGAGATTACCAGCAACAGAGCAAAGCACTGAGACAGAAATGGCTGGCAAAATTTGACATTTTCTCTGAAGAAAAGTAGGACATTCCAAAAACTAACAAGCACTGGCAACAACAGGTACCGTGGTGGCACACATAGGAGGTGAAGGAGAGAAGCTGGGGTGGGCACAGCACCGGCTCTGCAGGGCAGCAGCCATGGCCCTGAGATGCTGGAGCTCAAGCAAGTGTGGACACAGCTCTCTGACACAGGGTTTGGCTTTGGGGTGGTGCTGTGTGGAGCCAGGAGCTGGACCCCATGACCCTCGTGGGTCCCCTCCAACTTAGGATATCCCATGAAGGATACCTCTCTTCCGAAGGAAAAGCCCAAAGGGAAGACATGGGCTGTTGCTGGAGCACTGGAGGAGCGTGCCAGCAGCGTGTGCTCTCCAGCAGCGCACTCTCTGCCAGCAGAGAAGCAAGAGTGCCACGGCTGTAGCAGAAACCTCACAGCTGGCTCTGAAGGCAGGTCAGAGAGAGGGGCAACGGGGCACCGAGATGGGCTTGCAGGAGGGGACAGGCAACACTCCGGCAGCAGCGCACGGGCGGGCAGACCGCGGGCCGGGGCCGCCCATCTCCCGAGCAGCGGCTGCAGAGCGCTGTCGCCCCGCGACGCTGCCCCGCCCGCCCCGCGCCGCAGCTCACGATGTTCATGTTGGTCTCGGGATCCACGTTCCTCCTCCCGCCGGCGAACGCGCCCGAGACGACGACGCTGTGGAGCAGAACGGCGGCGAGCGCCAGGCCCCGCATCTTGGCCGCTGGCGGAGCGGAGCAGCTGTGTGCGGAGAGCACGGCGAGCGGCCCCGCCGCCGGCTTATGTTCCGCCTCCTCCTCCGCTGGGCCCCGCGGCCGGCACGGGACCGCGTGACGGGGCAGGGGCGGCCCCCGGCTGACGGGGCGAGGACGGGGCCGGGCGTGTNCCTGCTGTAGTCGTGGGCTTGCGGCGTGAATCAGCGTTTCTCAGCAGTAGCTCCGTCGGACCCCCCCCGTCCCCGAACTCCAGTTTTTTAACTTTTTAGATTTAATTTTATTTCCTAACCTCCCGCATCTGCTCCTAATCCGAAGTTGTAGGAATGCTCCTGCGGCGCCCTCTGAGGGCGCAGTTTGTTTTCCGCCCCCTCAGAGCGCGGTCACGGTCGCGTCCCAGCTGCCCGCTCCCGGGCGTCACGGCTGTCCCACAGGGCTACAGAGCATGGCCAGCAGCACCGTTATTCTTACACACAGGTCACCTCTCCCTTGTGGCTGAGCGTTGTCTAAATATTTCCAGTCTCATACAAACTGGCTTAAGTTACATGTCAGAGCACGTTTCCAGCAGCCTCCTGCCAACCTGCCCTCCCCTCACGCGCTGAGGCAATCACTTGGCAGCACGTTTAATAGCTGCGATTTCCCAGAGCACAACGCCTGTGGGCAGGCGGCGTGGCCGTATTTGCAACACCTTGGGCCAAACGCAGTCCTGAAGTATAAATACTCACATTACTTGGTACATAGCAATATCCTCAGAATAATACTGAAACCTGACATAAACGCACAGCACTAGAGCGGTAATGTGTCAAGAAAACAAATGTTTATTTGGAGAGCATGAAAGTTTTCATTGTAGTTTTTGTTTTCAGAAGTCACTGTCCTATCTGTCCCCAGTTTCCTCTCCAGTGATGAGGCCACAGCTCCTGGCTGACCCGTCCACTTCACTTCCACTGCACCTGCAGCTGTCTTCCTTGTGTGGCTTTCCCACTTCGCAGCGATGTTTGGGATTCGGTTAGTTCACAGGCTAAACCATCAGAGGAAATAGTAAAATAGTGCAAGGGTAAAATGCCTGACGTTCAGAAACAAACTACCACTAAATAATACTAATAATACTAATACTCAGGAGCTGTTTTAAAAAGCTTTTCTTTCATCTTTCTCAACAATAAATAAGACCACACATGAGCTGCATTTGGGGAAATACGAGAAGAAAAGAGCTATCGTGGGCCCTTCAGCACCATAGAGTCCACTTGCTCTGATGCAGAGGTGTCCTGTGCACTCAGTGGAAGTGGCACTCTGCAGCCCTTTGTATCCCTGGATCCCATTTCTCAGGGTCGCATTTTATTTCAAAGTTGGGTAGCAAAAATATGCTCAGCTATTCATTTGGGTTTTCTGTAAAATTAATTACACGGTACTCTTCCCCTCAGAGGAAAACACAAATTATAGAACGCCACAAATGCTGTTCTCAAACACAGTAATTATATGGTAGCTAGGCTAAATGGAAACTAGATATTTAAAGTGATCCAATTGTTTACAGTGTTCATTTACATTATTTTAATAATGAAAACTGCATTTCAGGCAATCATTTGGCTGAGCTAATGACACTGGGGGAAAATTTCTGTCAACATTTCTCTAGCTCCAAGGAAATGTACAGGCATGAGTTTTCTCTCTAAAATGAGTAGATATGTTTGAAGCTATTCCCTATTCTTGAATATGTGCAGAACACTCAAGTAAGCAAAGTTTTCGTGTTACATATGAATGCAGTTGTTTCTGCCTATCGCTGTGTATGTTTTCCGTGAATCTCCTGCATTTGCTGCTATACAATGCAGCTGTCACTGATAGCACTCAAATAAACCACAGCTTTCCTTGAAGTCAAAGCAGCAGGACTGTACAAATAGTTCTGAAATGTTCTGTGTTGTGCCGAGTTACAAAGACAGCTGCAGAAAGACATAGCATATATTCTTCTCCTACCTTCCTTTACTCTGTTTCAAAGTGGTTTCTGCCCTTATTTTATTCAACAAGCATTTGTACCAAACTGAAGCATATAAATGCAAATAAATTTGTAAACACAGAACAGTAGTGAAGGATTTGCATTTCAGATAGAAAATTCCTGCACAATCTCCCAGGCAGCTCTGGATTCCCCCCTGCACATGTGGACACTCTCTGCACATGCTTTTAGCCACTTAAGATTGCAGTTTCAGATCCTTGTGGCACTCCATATTGCTAGGTTGCTGTTAATTTTCATTTTTTGGCAACTGAATTTGCAACAATGTCATGCTCACTCTTCATGAAGTTGTTTGGTGCAGTTACTGAAGCAGAGATCAGTGTTTTCGTGCATCAACCTTCCAAACATGGAAGCTCTAGGCCATTTATATTTACATACCAGCACTGACACATGGACTAGGCTTACCAAAGGTACTCTAAAAATCTAACAAGACAGTTTCCCAAATTAGCAAGGAAATTATATAATTACCAATTAGATCACAGTCTTCCTCTCTAACCAAGACATCAAAACCTGGTTTATCTATGTTTTCTTCTGCTTTATCACCATCTTATTTACATGTCCTCAAACTCCAGATAACCCTCTGTGCTCAGACTCTTCCCCTCTTTCCTGCTTAATGCCAAAGATACCATGACTGACAGCTGCTGCAGGAAGATGCATCTCCAGGGCCAGCACACCAGTGCTCCTGCTTATGGACAGCTCCTGCTGTGCAAAGGGAAGCACTCTGCTCTTCCAGCCATCCTGAAGGGAAAGAAAAGAGGAAAAAAGTGTTTTAAAATATACTATCAATAAAACTTCCTTCGTTTAGAGACATTCAGAAACAGAAGAAAAATATATTTTTATGGTGCACATCCTTCAATTTAGTACCTTCAGTCTATGTTGATTCTATGATTCATTTGTTGTAGTTTACTTCCTCGACTTGTTTTTGTTCCAATTTAAAGCTGTCAGATTCTCACTGGACCTGCAGCGTAACCTGGTCCTTAGGCAAAACCTGCACCTGGGGCAGGCTGCCAGCAAAAGGACAAACTCCAGCACAGCTCCACCACCTGCTGGGCCTCGGCTGGGGCTGTACCCTGCTGCTGTCCCACTGGGTCCACTTGAGAGCTGCTGTTCCTGCAGGCTGCTGGGTGCCCCGTGCTCCCTCATGCTCAGCACAGCTGGTCAGGCACAGCCACATCCCAGCCAAGCCAAGAGCACGAAGGCAGCTTATGTGTACCAGGAGCCAGGAGAAGTTTCATAAGGTGCCCTCGGGAGCATTTTTATAAGCTCATTCTCACAAAATGGGCATCTCAAATTCCACAAATATTAATTATGGAAGGACAGTGGACAGTGTATTAAAATATTTCTTAATATTGGTTCACATTCTAAACTGGAATGAATTCAAGAATGGAGATAAGTCCTATAATGTTACTTCAAAATGTGTTGTTTATGGGCACAGAGGAAGAGCACCGTATATGGATAAGACATGAACTTCTTGTTGGTATGATGAAAATCTTAACAAAAAAAACCCAAAAAACTGAGCATGTGCAAGGAGGCAGAACTCTATGTTAATGATTTCGGGGAAAGTCTTGAATATGTTTGTGCTTTCTGGGAAAGCTATTACATATGTAATACAAGTAATGTAAGTAAGCTAAAGATCTTTTGAACTGGGGATGCATGTTTAGGTGTAGCTGATTCCCCCATGCATCCGGAGCCATAATAAAGAATGCCTGCTTCTTTACACTACCTTGGTATTAAGGACTTCTCTTTGTGTTGGCCATTTGGCCCATAACAACAGCACCGTTAAACAGTACACATACACAGGAAGATGTCACAGTGATAGCTGTATTACAATTAAAACTATAACACACACACTTATTTTCTGTCCCTTCTCCTGGAAGTTGCTCTCCTGAGCCTTAAGATCAGCAGCTTTGGGCTGCTGGAGACGGTGACACCATAAATCATCAGCTGTTGTCCTTTGTTGGGAGAAATACAATGCTGAGGGTGGTGGTTTCTTCTCCCCCCCCCCCAGGATCCGCTTTGGGTCATTTTTATAGGTTTACTAACGTGCTTTTAGAACTTTTTCTTTCTTCACTGGTCTGCAGCTTGGGTTATATCTGAATTTGCTATGTCTAGCACTATTAACATACATTTGTATGATCTCTTTGTTACCACTAAAACCATTTAATCTAGGCAGGCCGGCTTTTTTTTAGCCTAACCACAGGTGGGTTGTTTACATCCATAGGATTGCAACACCAACCCTGTGCCCCGTCTTGGTGGCCTTGCAGCCCTGTAACACAGTGTTGCCCTCACTAAAGCAGGCTGTGAGCTTTGCACAGTGTGTGCACAGCCTCAGGACTGGGGCTTGTCATGCCTGCTCTGGTGGAGCTCATCTCCACCTGCCTGAGCAGCTGCAGGTGGTACAACTGCAACAGCAATTGCTCCAATTCACCAGGTGTCTATATCTCATTTGCTCAGTGTTTGTTTATCCTTGTGGTGTGAAACCATAATCTGTGGGAGAAAGCAGCAGCAAGCAGTTGCTCCGGGTAGTGCAAGCCACTGGGGATGGTAACACAACAGCGTGGTGCAGTACAGGCCTGGTAGGATAGAGCCGTCAAGAAGAGGAGGCAGCGGACGTAGCATAGAGGAGGGCAAGCAAAGGATGGTGTTATGATGGGGATGTTATGTGGATAACAGAACACCAGTGAAATAGAAGCCAAAACCACAGGGCAAAACTGTGTACAGATTCATCAGCAGAGGCAGGAGGGGGAATGACCCCAAGAGCCAGCCTATGCATGCTAACCAGGTCAAGCTATACTAGGCTGAAATACTCTCCTTATTGTAGCTGTTTTTGCACTCGAGCAAAGTCATGCTCTGAGCTGTTAGCGGCTGTTGCCATGGGCTCCACTGCACAGTTTAGTGCATGGCATAAAGCCAAGATGAAAAAAACAGGAGTGACTCATGAGTTTCTATTCTCCAACTGGCAGCCATTGCAGTTCCTCGCAGATGCAGAGAGAAAGCTTGCTTTCACTTCCTCATTCTCTCACAGATCATGTGACGCCTGGAGGGACAGAAAACAAACACAGAGAAAGTACTGAAGCAGAGATGGAGCTCAGAGCACAGCTGGAGCTCTGGGAAACCTGAGTGCAAGGTGCAGGGGGGAGAAGGAGTGGGTGAACACAGAGCATGCAGGAAGAGAGGACAGGGCTGAAAAGGACAGAGAATACGTGACGGAAGGGATTGCCTTCAGATATCCAGCTAAAGGGATTACTCACAGCATGCCAGCCTAGCTTCATAGTACGGTACCTTGGTATAATAGATGGTGGTGCTTGGGGAACATGAACGCTGTGCTTTCAAAACACTCCAGAGCCCTAGCCAGTAGTGTAATGAACCAAACTGGTGACAGAGCCCACACACACCAGGTTAAGATGCACGTTTTGTTTTGACAACAAGCGTCATAACATGTAGCAGCATCAGTCACACAAACAGCAAGAACGTGCTTGAACTGCCAGTGCCCAGGGAGCAGAAGTAAAGCAGGCACGGCAGAATGCCAGCTTGGCTGAGCAGGGATCTTCTTCTAGAGCTTAGGTGGAAAAAGAAAATGTGTGGACACTGGACAAGAGGTTAGGCAATATGGCAGGGCTACAGAAATGCTGTTTGCCATTACAGGGAGAAAATTCATGTGGCCAAAGCTCAACTAGAGTTTAAGCTGTAGTGGACAACAGAAAGGGCTTTTTCAGATATATGAACAGCAAACAGAGGACCAGAGATAACATTATCCATTACTTGATGAAGATGGTCACCTCACAAACAGGGACGCAGACAAAACAGAGATGTTTAATGCCTTCTGTGCCTCTGTCTTCAACACTGATGATGGGCTCTGGGACCACCAGTGCCCTAAGCTGGAGGACCATGACTGTGTGAATAATTAAGGCCAAGCCAACCCCAAACTTTTACAGGACTTGCTGCTCCAGCTGGGTGCATATAAGTCTATTGGGCCTCAAGGGATTTATTCCATGGAATTGAACAAGCTGGTTGATTGTCATCATGGGACCTCTCGCAATTATTTTTCAACAGTCTTGGGAATCTGGAGAGGTTCCAGTTGACTGGAAGCTGGTAAACATTGTCCCAGTTTTCAAGAAGGGCAAGAAAGAAGCCCCTTGTAATTACAGGCCTGCCAGTCTCACTTCAATGCCTAGTAAAATTAAGGAGATTGTTGTTCTTATAGTTACTGAAAAATACCCGAAAGACAATGCTGTCATTGGTCACAGCAAGCACAGGTTTGTGAGGGGAAAGTCCTGTTTAATGAACTTCATCTCCTTTTATGACAAGGTTACCCACCTACTTGACCATGAGAAGCCAGTCATATAATCTTCTGGGATCTCAGCAAAGCTTTCAATACTGTTTCTCACAGTATCTTTCTGGACAAAGCGTCCAGCATACAGCTAGACAAAAACACAATGTGATGGGTGAACAATTGGCTGACGGGTTGGGTTCAAAGGGTTATATTATAGTAAGTGGGGCTACATCAGTCTGGCGGCCGCTCACTAGTGGGGTCCATTTTTAGGGCCAGATCTCTTCAAGGCTTTTACAATGTCCCCATCAGGGACAGAGCAGCCACTCGGCTGCGGGCAGGCAGTTCTCAGTGCTACCAGTTTGGGGTTAAATTCAGACATGGAGCTGTTAGCTGTTGCCATGGACTCCACAACACAATTCAATGCATGGCATAAAGCCAGTGAGTGACTGTAAGTTTCTATTTCCCAGCTAGCAGCCTTGCAGCCCCTCCCAGACTCAGAGGAAGCTTGCTTTCACTTTCTGATTACTCTTATCTTACCCGTGGATCAGGTGACGGCTGAAGCACATAAAAGACAAGTCACAACAGCAGAGAGCAGCTCTTTGGCTTCAAAGCTACCTGCAAATAGGCAGAAAAAGGAAAGGAAGGAAAGAAGGAAAACCATGAGGTAAGAGAGTGACGCGTCTCTGAATGCTGTTTTTGCTGAACTCTTATGCCATGGGAATGAAGTTTGTAATTCACATAAGTAGAAGCAGTAAGGGACTTGGAGGGCTTAAGCATCAGAGAATATTTTACAGAATATTCACTGGAAGAACAGAAGTAAAATAAGGATGCAAATGGATGCTGTAATGTTGCTGCTTTTACAGAACTGAAAGTCAGAAACTGTATGCATGCAGTAGCAGCTGCTGACCAGCCAAGGGGATGGTTGGCACTGATGCAGCTAAGAATGTACTTTCTGCTCTCTACTGCTGCAAGGACCAGCAAACGGTTCTGGACTGCAGTCTGGAGCAGAAGGGGGATAACGTTTGCTGAGGACTGTCCTGCATGTACACACACACGCTCAAATAGGGCAGAGCCAGGATGTTTATGAAAACCTGAAAAACTGCATTTACAAATTATGCATTGAACTAAGCTAAACTGTATTTTATCCGCATCACAAATCTTTTGGGGGGGGGCATTACAAGTGTTTCTTCATGAAATTACTCTCTACTGTTGTTTTCATCTATTGAAGTTCTCTGGGTTCTCAGCTGAGGCAACAAAAACAACAGGAAATGCATAATCACTTATTTCATTTTCATAGAATCATGTAGGTTGGAAAGGACCTTCAGGGTCCTCAGGTTCGAAAGCCTACCTGATCTACAGAGTCCCATTGCTAGATCTTGTTCCATAGTGCCACAATTTGAACAACACATTTCAATTTTGATTTGAGGGGGACTACTTAAATGCTTCAGGCTATTCCTGGACAGTTTATGCTGATTTGGCAGCTGGTATTTGTTCTTCCATGGTATTTCCCTGGGGATGAAGATTTCTAACAAGGTAGTGTTCATAGCAAGAACTTAATGTCACTTCCCCTTCACCACAGAAGAATGTAATTTCCTACATGTAGTTTTCTAATTAGGAACTGATGATTTTTTGATCAGTAGCCAGAGGATATAATTTGATAAAGGCAATTTGATAATTTCATAAAGGCAAATAAATCTGCAAGACAAACTCATATATTAACAGCACTTATATTACCTATTTCCTCTAGTACCTGCAGTGCTTCAGGTGGTTTGGGTGGAAACTTGCATTGTGTAGCTTTCCCAGTGTCCTGCCCACTCTCCCAGAACTGGCAATAACTGCTTCTCAATTCCTCCTTGATTTGCATCCTCAGAATTGTCCAGTCTTCCGTCTCACTCCTGTTTCTCCCAAAAGACATCTCCTCTTGACATCATTCCCTTTCTTTATGTGATGTTGCAGCTGTGCGGCAGTGCACATGGCCCTGTGCAGGCTGGTAGATCCTCCTGGTTTTATGATGGGAGAGCAGAGCAGTATTTCTGACAATGGAGGATTTGACCAAGAAGCCTTAGTTATAAGACTGCCTGTACCTCTTCCTTTAAGAAGGGTATAATGTGGAGTAAAGTTTTCTCATTGATAGGGTATCACATAGAAGCTGGTCTGCACACCCACAGATGGGCACACGCAGACAGTGGTAGGAGGGGAAACCCAAGCAACACTCTGCCCCCGCTGCTGCCAGCCCATCCAAGGTCCATCAGCCCATCCCCACACACGCAGAGGAGACCAGAGGCATGAGCGAAGGTGAGGTCACCCTGCTTTTATTTGATTGCTTGTTTTTGGCAGACTTCAGCATATGTTCTAAGCAGAGGAAATACATCCCTGAGGCCTGGAGGAGTGCTGGCCTTAGAGTAGCCACCAGCTCTTTTGCTACATAAGAGGTGCCCTCAGTTCCACTGGCAAGGAGAATGACTAAAAGAACTGCTGAGCTCTCTAGACCTATGGCTTCCCACAGTTTTAGCTTACTTGATCTATTGTTGACTTGTGGGACATGCTGAGGTACTGCCTGCTTTTGAAGTACACCATGATCATGCCTGTTTTAAAAACATGAGTAGCAGAAAGTAAATTGAGTGTAAGTAATCAATCTTTGATTTCTTCTAGTACCATTTCCAAGAATTCCTTGAAGAATTCCCTGCTGCAGCTAGAGTGTTATTTTACATGGACTTTGCTGAAGGAGGATGTAGATCTTGGTAACCTAGAAGAATCAATACGTGAACAGATGGAGTTTTTCAGACAACCCAACGTTGCAAATTACAATCTGTTATCTTATGTGTGTCACCTAAAAGGCTCAGATGAGAAAGCCCTGGAAAATCTCCAGAAAGCTGAAGAAGAACTTCAAAAATATTATCCAAATGAAATCGACAGGAGAAGTCTTGTGACCTGGGGGAACTACGCCTGGATCTATTACTACATGGACAGATACAAAGAAGCTCAAGCTTATATAAACAAAGTGGAAAACAGCTGCAAAAATCTTTCAAATACTGCTCAATTGAAGATTCAGCTTCCAGAGATCTATGCTGAGCAAGGATTTGCACTATTAAAATTTGGAGGAAAGTACTATGACAGAGCTAAGGAGTGCTTTCAAAATGCTCTGAGGAAAGAGCCCAACAACCCAGAATTTAACGCCGGCTATGCAATAGCAATGTATCGTTTGGAAGAATTTTCTAACAGAAGATGTGAAGAAATAGACCCATCCCTGGAGCCTCTGAAGCGTGCAGTGGAACTGAATCAAATGGACACTTATCTTTTGGCACTACTTGCATTAAAACTTCAGGACTTAGGGCAAGTTGATGAAGCAGAGAGATGCATTGAAGACGGAATGCAGAAAACCCCCAATCTTCCTTATTTCCTGAGATATGCCGCTAAATTTTATAGAAAGAAAAAAGAAGTGGACAAGGCACTGAAGGTTTTGGAAAAAGCCATAGCACTGTCACCAAAATCTGTCTTTTTGCGTCACCAGATAGCAGTCTGCTACAGAGCAAAGCTGTTTGAGTTGAAAAACAGTACAACAGATCCACCTCAAGATCAAATGGAAGAACTCATTCAGATTTGCATTTCACTTTTTAAACAAGTGTGTGAACAAAAGCCAAAATTTTTTGCTGCCCTAACTAACTTAGCAAGGATGTATGCAGAAGCAATGATGTATGAAGAAGCAGAAGAGACATTTCAGAAAGCGTTGCACGTAAATATTCTGAATGACTTTGACAAACAAGAAATATGCTACTATTATGGAAGTTTTCTGCAACATCAGAAGAAATCAGAATCTGAAGCGATTATGTATTACAAAGAAGGGATGAAAACTGGAAACAATTATTTTGCAAAAAAGATTAGACAAAGCCTAAAGAAATTGTTGAGTAGGAAAATTCAGAGAGGTTTAGGAGATGAAGAAGATTTTGGTACACTTGGACTCATTCATCAACTAGAAGGCGAGAAGCTTGAAGCAATTGCATGGTATGAGAAAGCCAATGAATGTAATCCCTACAAAGAAGAATATCTGAGTGCATTATGTGAGCTACGACTTTCCCTCTAAATCCAAAGCTCCCTAAAATGCTTCTCAACAACAACAAAAAAACACATTTCAAGAGACAATATAAATGCATTTATTACTTTTTAAGGTTAAAATTCTAACCAGGTGGAAAACCTGCTGGCATCGCCTTTGAGTGGTAAATGTAGCAACTGCAGATGATGATCATGAGCATTGTCTCTGCATCCAGGGATGTGTGGTACCCAAGTGCTCATTGGGATTGAAGCTGTTGGGATGCTCAAACCTGCTTTTTCCTCTCCATCACACCTGCAAGTGTGCCATCTACCTGGGCTCACGTGTCATAGGATCATAGAATATCTCAAGTTGGAAGGGACCGATCTATGATCTGTGACTGTGCATTTGCTTGTACATTCACTACCGAAAAGCATGCTTAGAGAGAATAAATAGCTAATCTATCTTAGCCTTCCATGCTAATACTGGCATAAAAATTATTTTTGACAACCTGTAGGGCAACGAGCTTCTAAGAAGAAAAATAGGTCTTACCTTCCATTGAGAAAAGGGAATCAAAATATTATAACATATTCAATGTTATCCACTATCCACTTGAAAGGCATGCTGATACTAACATGGATATTTCTAGTGCTTTTTCTAATATCAAGTATCATTTAGAAGAAGCTTGTGTTGAAGACTTGTTTACTGCCTTGTGTGCTGTTTAACAATAAAAACAACTGTTTGCCTTGTTCACTGGGAAATGTGCATTGAGAGATTAAGACATTTTAATACATAAAAGGAGTAGGAAGACAAAACAGAAAAACAAGTGATGCAAAAAGCACTTGCTTACCACCAGCCGACCAATGTCCAGCCAGTCCCCGAACAACAGCAATCCTGGCAAACTCCATCCCCACTCCTCCCTTCCAGTTTTTATTGCTGAGCAGGATGCTGCATGGTATGAAATATCTCTTTGGACAATTTGGGTCAGCTTTCCTAGTTGTGTTCTCTCCCAGGCTCTCGGCCATCCTCAACAAGCCCTCAGATCTGCAGTGCTGTGGGTGCAGCAGGCTTTCCAGTGGGAGCCGATGCCATCAAGGTAGCCCAGGAGCTCCTGGGGCCCTTGGCTGTCCACCCATCAGGCTATCCCACTGAGACTGGGGCCTGGCAGGGTGAGGGAAGGCGCTGGCAAAAGGAGGAAAGCAGCCTCCTGTGCTAGGTAGCATCAGCTGTGTAATAAGAGCAATACTTTTTGCTGTTATTTCTTTCTTCTTGAATTTCTTTCTAGCTGGAGCCCTGCTAAGTGCTGCTCTTGGGGCGGCCTCTTACAAGGTCCTGGGAGCTGCTGGCCCTTCTCTTTGGGGGGGCAGCATGGCCCCCTGAGCGAGCAGTCCCTGCCCTGGCTGGGAGCAGAGGAGCTACAGCTGTAGTCCTGGCCAGAGGGATCTGCTGCCTCCTGCCCCAGCTCCTCATGGGGCTCCTCCTGCTCTGCAAGAATGGTAGCAGAGTGGGGGTGTCTGGGACCTCCACAAAGAATGGTGTCCAGTGTATTTGGGAGTTCGTTGAGGTGGGGTCTGAAGGGATGCTGAAGGTCTCTGGTCTGACCATGGGGCTATCCTTCAGGGTCATGTCAGGCCAGCAGCCCGGGTGCCTCTTCACTGCAGCACTGAACAATGACATCCATGAGCTGGTGCCTGAAGGTCCCTGTGTGGTGCTCTAGGTTGGGCTCCAGCACCTGGAGAAGGGCCTCCTCATCCATCCCATAAAGGCAGAGGGTGGAGACGACGAGGCTTTCTGCTACAACCGACTTCCATCACCTAGCCCTACAGATCTCCTTGCTGCTTCCATCACAGCCAGGGCAGAACAGGCTCAAAGATGATATGGTGCTCCTGGAAAAGGGCTGTCCATGCATCAGGGTGGAGGCTGCTCAGGGGAACCATGGGCACCATTCCTGCTCAGCTGGGAAGGGCATCTGTTGTTGAGCAGATGGTGGAGATGCCATGAAGCCATGGGAGTTGCAGGCATCTGGGTGTCTTGGAGCTCTTCCTGTGCTGCTGCCACTAAATAATTGTTTTGTTTGGTCCTGTGCAGAGGGGGCATTCTGATTTCTGCTTGGCCCACTGGATCTGGCATCCAAAGCAGAGTTGATGGAGGCATGGTGGGCAAAGGCCAGACCATCACGAGTGTCATGGCAGATGGGACATCTCCAGTGCATTGGTGCAGCTGTGACCAGTCTGCAGTATAGCGGGCTGGGGAGAGCAGATGGTGAGGAGCTGCTCCCTCGCACTGGAGCTGCAGCTGGAAAATGTCATGCACTGGGAGAGCAGCCATGGTTATTTGCTGGCCCAACAAAGGGTGGAAGAAATACCCTGCTCCCTCAGCAGGAACCCCCCCAGTCCCACGGCTGTGCTGTCTCCTGCTCCCTGTCGGTGCAGGGCCAGACTATGGCTGTGGTCCCAGTGGCTCCTTGGGAAGGCAGCTGTGCTATGTTGCAGTTTGGCCACACACATCCCAGTCCACATTTTGCGTCCCACTGCGTTCCCAATGCCTGGCTGAGGTCTCCTGGCTAAATGAGGGCAGGTGGTGGAGGCAGTCAGCGTGGGCTGCCCACCACTCACTCCCACCTCCCCACTGGGCTGCCTTTGCTGGCAAAATGCTGGCACTGGGAGGGAAGCAGAGGGCAGAGCCTGCCCGTTGTCTTGTCAGCTGCCTCTGCTGGAGGACCCAGGCAGTCTCCGTATCTTGGGGCACAGTGCTAAGGGCACACTGGAGCTGTTGCAGGCTGGCTGTCTTCACACAGCTCAGGTAGTGCCAGGCCCTGCTGTAGGGATGCTTGAAGAGCAGCATGGAAAGCCCTACAGCTCTCCGTGGGCATAAGGCTTCTGAAATAAGGCATTACAAGGCCTGGATGGAAATCCTCCTCTGAGTAAGAAACCTCCCTTCACACTGCCAAAAGCCTAACTGGCAAAACGTGAGCACTATTTCTGATGCCTCCTGTACACCACTGAAATTTGGATGCCTAAGGGTCATGGGAAGCCCTGTGTGGTGAGTTGAGCAAAGCTGGGGGCACAGAATTCATTGCCTGGAGATCTCCTGAATAAGCTGAAGAAGGATTTGAAAGGATTTCTGCCCATCAAAAAAGGAACTGGGGATGTTGGTCAACAGCCAACTGAACACAAGACAGCAGTGTGCTCAGGTGGCAAAGAAGGCCAACAGCATTCTGGCTTGTGTCAGAAATAAGAGAGGCCAGCAGGACCAGGGAGGTGATCATCCTTCCATACTTGGTGCTGGTGAGATCACGCCTCAAGTATTGCATTCCCTTTTGGGTCCCTGACTACAAGAAAGATATTGAGTTGCTGGAATGCATCCAGAGAAGTGCAATGTGAAGCTCGTGAAAGGACTAGACCACAAGACATGTGAGGAGCAGCTGAGGGAACTGGGGATGTTTTGTCCGGAGAAGACTGAGGAGAGACCTCATCGCTCTCTACAACTATCTGACAGGAGGTTGTAGTGAGAACAGCATTCATCTCTTTTCTCAGTTGACAAGCAATAGAAAGGAAAACAGCCTCAGGTTATGCCAGAGCAGGTATAAACTGGATCTTAGGAGGGTTATTTTCAGAGAGGTTGGTCAAGCAGTGGAAGGGGCTGCCCAGGGAAGTGGTGGCGTCACCATCCCTGGAGGCAGTTAAGAGATGCGTGGATGTGGCACTGATGGACATGGTTTAGTGGTAGCCTTGTTAGTGTTTGGTGGTTGGACTTGATGATGTTAAAAGTCTTTTCCAACTTAAATGATTCTATGATTCTGTAAGTGACCAGGAGCATAGCACCACCCCTCAATGGTGCTGGCAACAACAGGGTTGAAGTCAGGAACCAGTAATTACCTATGGTGTTGGCCTCAGCATTGGGGTGACCATGCTACCCTCCTCAGTCCTGCGGTTTCTCACTTCAGCACTGTTTCCATCCAAACCCTCCTGAGGGTGGCAGGGAAGAGCTCAGGGCACAGCTCATGCAGGTTCCTGAAGCCCCACTTGTACATCCCTGCTGCCCTTCACGCCCCACCACCTGAGCGCCCCTGCCTCCTTCCCGGGGAAATGAACCTTGCAGAAATAAGAAGCAGTAAGAAAAACACGAGCCTGAAACTGTACAGTGCCAGGTTCAATCTTCATCACAGTGAGGCGCAGCGATGCAAGAAATCAATGTCCTGTGCTCTGCCTCCCCCCGAAGGAGCAGTGCTCATGCTGTGTCTGGAGGAGGAGGAGGAGGAATGCTGCTTCCCACGGGGAGGTGCTGCTGCTTCGCCAGGCACAGCCACCCAGGGCAGCCACCACGTGAAGCATTGGGCGTCCTCAGAATCCAACAGACAAAAGCAGAGCCGCACAGAAGCAGAACCCACCCCGTTCACATGTAACATGATTGCCTCACTGGAGCCTACACTATGGCTACAGGAAAAAAAGGAGTGATCACAGAATCAGAATCACAGAATTGTAGGGGTTGGAAGGGACCTTGAGAGATCATTGAGTCCAACCCCCCTGCCAGAGCAGGTTCCCTAGTGCAGGTTGCACAGGTCCCTGTGGTCCTGGTGGGGTCTTGAATATCTCCAGGGAAGGAGACTCCACAACCTCCCTGGGCAGCCTGTTCCAGTGCTCAGTCATCCACACCGTGAAGAAATTCTTCCACATATTGCTGCGNCAGGACCCCCAGGTCCCTCTCTGTAGAGCTCCTCTCCAGCAGGTCATCCCGCAGCCTGTACTGGTGCATGCGGTTATTCCTCCCCAGGTGCAAGACTCTACACTTGCTTTTGTTAAACCTCATCAGGTTCCTCTCTGCCCAACTCTCCAGCCTGTCTAGGTCTTGCTGAATGGCAGCACAGCCTTCTGGCGTGTCAGCCACTCCTCCCAGCTTTGTATCATCAGCGAACTTGCTGAGGGTGGACACTATCCCCTCATCAAGGTTGTTGATGAAGATATTGAACCAGACCAGACCCAGCACCGACCCCTGGGGAACACCACTACTTACAGGCCTCCAGCTGAACTCTGTGCCAGTGATCACCACCCTCTGAGCTCTGCCAGTCAGCCAGTTTGCAACCCACCTCACTGTCCACTCGTCTATCCCACACGTCCTCAGCTTTATTATCAGGATGTCATGGGAGACATCCTGATAATCATGGTAACTCTGCATGAACTATTCATATAGGAAGCAAAACCACCTCTTAAATCATCCATGAAACAGCGTTGGAACGCACTGGAGAAGCCACTCAGGAAAAAGCGTTATTTATTGAGGCGATTCTGACTAAGGACTTCTTTGTGCTGACCCTGAGGTGTTGTTACAGCTTAATGTAACCAAGCACTTCCTTCACACATACATTTGCGACACTTTAGACTGAAGACATGGAATTGTGGCAATATGAAAATATATTCACCATATAATAGCACAGACACTTCCGTTTTTCAGGAAATAAAGCATCCAAGCTGGTAGAAATATATATCTTTCTGACAGCACGGTTATTTTTCAGTAGAAGTTTCTGTACTTTTCCACTGCTGTTTTCACACAGTCTTTTAAGGTGCAATTTATTAGATGCCTCCCTCTCCCAAACTGATTTGATAAAAGATTCTCACTTAAATATAAGCAATTTCAAAAGAATGATGATTTCTCCATTTAATTCCCCTTAGACAGAAACAAATGTTGTAATTTCAGCAGTTATTTCCCTCACTGCCTGCAATCCACTGTAATGCACTGCTCTTTAGGAAGCCCTGACATCTTCCTGCATCTACGCAGCAGCCACCAGGGACAGAGCAGCCACCCGGCCGTGGGCTGCACCTGCCGGGCAGCCCTCAGTGCTACAGGTTTGGGTTAAATTCAGACATGAAGCTGTTGGGCAGCTGGGGTTTGTGTCAGTGACAGAAATCAGTGGGATGTTTCCATGGAGAGTAACAACAACAATCACGGTGGTTTCATCATAGCTCACCTTTGCAAAACTGGGGCCTGTTTGTGGACACTTTCAAGCAATTGCCCAAAGCACTCTTATTATTTTTTCCCCTTTGGCCCCATTCTCTGGAGCCCTAACAAGCTGCGCTTTTCAAGATCTGCTCACTCACTCCGTGGAGGAGTACGTGCTCAGAGCACATGGGATGTGTAAGACGAGTGCGTCCCTCAGTGTTGAGGTGTCTTTTGCTAACATGAAAATTCAGCCTTCCAGAGGGGCAAGGCAAGACAAAACACAAAACTGAAACAGCAGAGCTGTCCGAAGACCTAGAAAAATATAAAACCAATTAAAGATCATATTCTGCACTTACCTGCACTGAATTCCCCTGTGCTGCATGGAACAGAGCGTTACTGCAGGCAGGATTCATTTGCGGTAGGATCCGTCTGTTTCTGTCTCAGACAAATGTTACTCCAGCCAAGTCCAGGGCAGCTGGAGAGGTGCAGTAATGCAGTGCTCCATCCAAGGTCACATCCATCGGTGCTCAGCAGAGCTGGTGGGAATGCAGTGTTCGCCTGGCTTTGCTTGCCAAATATCTCTGTGTACTGCTGCACTGTGCCCTGACAGCATACCCTGCATGGAGAACAGCCTTAATGTCATAATCTTTGGGAAAAAAAAAAAAAAAGAGAGAGAAAATGTTGCAGATACAATAAGTCATTTTTAAAAATGGTATAATCAATTTCATGTGTCAGGATGAAGATGTTTGTTTCAGGTTGTATGGAGCACTGAGCAGAAGCTTGGCATGAGGCCCTGCAAAATTGGGTTGTATTCCTGGATCTTCCATTTCTTGCTATGCTGTGTTCCTTCTGTGTTTCTTAGCTGGACAGTTTCATCACAGGGCTGATATTTTATAGTGTTTTTTATGCACAGAAAGCATCATTCTGGTACATAAGCTTTCGTCCACTGGCTTAAGTCAAAGAAGAAACTGTAAGAAACTCTGAAATAATTCTACCATTTTCTACACAAAAGGTCTGTGTATAAAACAAGTGGAATGTTTTCTGCTGAATTAGATATTTAAAACAAGAAATACTGCCTTAACTATAAATGAAACATAAACAGAAAAGTCTATGAAAAAATATCTTGAAATTTTTTTAAAACAGTCTCCATATGCTGATAATTTGTTACCAAATTTGTATTACTTACCAGGATCAAAATGTTGTAGCAGTATTCCAAAGGGCTTTTATAATATACGTTTCCGGCATGAACAACTGCTGACATATCATGATGTGATAAAAATAATAAAAAAAAAAAAAAACTGTACATTTTTGTAAAATAAGTGGTCAATAACTTGTAAGTTGTTGAAATAACCTGTCTTCCTCATAGCGCGCACTGCTCCCTACTTTTTGATATGAAAATTTCGTATTGACATCCAAAACAGTACTTTCATCACTATTACTAAAGCCAATCTTTTTTTTCCTCCCAAATGTGCATATTGTTTGTAATTCATTATAAAATAGTGAAGAATATTTTTTGTCTTTTTATTAATGTATGTTAAAATGAAACCTAGGCCCTGAAGCTCAATTGCCACACACATCTGAAGAAGGGCCTTGTTATTAGTTTTAAATGTTTTTTGCACTCCCACGTCTTAGTGTGTGGTCTGTGCAGGTAGATCATGCTACTTGCTCTGACCGTACTTCTGGGGCACAGCAGTGGTAAACGCTTTGAGCACGAACAACCAAAGTCAAACAATTTTAATATGTTATATTTGAAATATGCATGAAAAATAGAAGTAATTGATACATACACTATTCATATATCTATATAAAATCCATTATGACCCTCTGGTTGCACTCTTGATCTAAGTCAAATATATGAACAGCAGCCTATGTTGCTTTCCCTCCTGAGGCACAGAATGGAGTAGGATACCAACAGCAAACATCAAACATACCGCCGACGATCAACAAAATCACTAGTACAGCATTAATGAAACTTATCTGGACTCTGATCAATTTGCTAATGAACAGCATACAGCTTTATACATCATCAAACAGAAAAGATCTGCATCTCACAATGTGAAGTTCCTCCGTCTCTCACAGTTGCACCTTGGACATGTAGAAGCATCCCATTATATAATAAACCAAGACATCAGCAATTTACCCCATGAGCTACATTCAGTCTCTAGGTCCTACAAAGTAGCCAGCTGTAGTATATATCCCTAGTCTAAGTAGCAGGAAATCATCAGCAAATCGCAGCTGTTGCTTTCTGGCCAGCCAGGACAAGTGAGCCGATCAGTTGGTAGAAGTAATTGGCACTATCTAAAGACACAGCTCCTGGATCCAAACAGGGACAGACTTGCCACTGCAATACACAGGAGCAACTTGTCAGCCAACATCCTCTTTACTAACAGCCTGTGGGGTAGGCAGTTTCTCAGCAATCTACTTGAACAGACCTAAATTTTTTCAACAGCTAGCGATCTTCAGATGGCAGAGCAGCCACAATCCCTCTTCCACCCATTCAGAAAAGATCAGCTGGAGAATCCCACCTGGAATGTCAACGTTTAGAAATTCAGCCTTTAGAGGTTTGCGGGGAAAAACAAACAAACAAAACCAACCAGCAACCACCTCAAAAGTTTGCTGTTGGGGGACTGGGAAAGCAGCTCTAAAACCACATGTGAAATGAAGTTGCAATGTATGTACAAGATTCAGGCACACTGTAGAAATTAAAGCTGTTTCATATATACTTTCAGCATAACTCACAGCTTCCTGCCAGATTTTCTAAAACATGACTTTGGCATTTTAAACAGTTACTGGCAAAGAGTTTAATGCATACTGATAAATGGAGAGGCTTTCTGGTGGCGTGTGTAATTACTCCATTGAAACCTAATACACCAGAATACCAAAGAGCTTATTTCATTAATACTATTTTTGAAATAATTTAAACATTACTGTTCATCTTTGGTGACTGATTACTTTACAGTTTTCTTTCGATTATAGCCAATTATCTTCTTTTACATTACTTGTAGAGTCAACATACTGCCTTAAAAATAAATCTGTCGACACCTGTATCTACCAACTCTACTTTCAGTCTAGCTTTGCTCTACAACTGCGTTAACGCCCTATTATTGCATTGACTTTCTATGTTGTACATAGATTTTAGCCTACAAAAACATGACAGAAAAATCTAACTGAGATGCCTTGATTCACAGGAGTATCATCTTCAACCCTGCAACATGATGCAGTCTCCTCCTTCTCAGTCATGGTTGCACAGCACTGAATCTTGACAGTGGTTGTCATCTGTTGCTGTAGCTGTTTGCATCCACAGCCAAAAACTCAGCATCCTTTTGGTCTAATTCTCCTGTGACAGAGTACGCTATTGCTCCGTTTGTCCAGATGTGCTGTTTGCTGTGGGTGTCATGGGTGAGTGACTTCAAACGTGTTCTTTTGATTTTCTTTGCCAGTCTTGCAAAACATAGTAACGTTGAACTACATATCATAGAAAATCCACACAGGAGGAATGATGCAGTGTAACTGCCAGTTGTATCCACAAGCCAACCTGTAGGAAAACAAATTACTGTTGATAGGCAGAATTCTGATAATTTACAAATCCTATGATCAGCAGCACTTCTGGAGTTTTATCACATACAAATACCACCAAACCAGACAGGTTTGGTCACTGCCACTACACTTTTGCCTCCTGGAGTGAGTGAAATGTGTCCACAACATCAGCAGGCAGATAAGACTTTTGTGGACTTCTGTTTGGAAGTCAAACCCATGAGAAAAAGCACAGCAGTCATCACCACAACACTACATAAATACCTTTCAACCACATGGATTTAACCATCAGCCTTTGGACATGCTTAAAGAGCCAAGGGATCAAATACTGTGTGTATGACATCCTCACACCAAAATTGCTAGTGAGCTATGCCCTAGGTTCATGCGTCATATAAAAACATTCCCCTTTGCAATATCTTTTGCTACTGAAAATTGAATTAAAAGCTTCAGAAGCAGAGATTAATTGGAAATTGATGTGAACAGCAGACAAGATATGTAAGATGTATATATTCATGGCTGTTTGGAAAAGATCTCTAATCTTCCATGATATTCAAAACTATCTCAAGATCTTTCCAAAGAGTAACAAGAGTAGAGCTCTTATCATTCTTTTACTGCAATTAAACTGATAGGGAAAATGATGATTAGTTATAACAGGGATGAGCTTGTGACCAACAGTAGTGAAGCTGACTCACCCATCTGTTCAAAGTGGCTCAGAGATTAAAAGATTCAGTCCTCCAGAACAACAACAACAAAAAACCCTGGTATCTCTTCAGCTAGCGTTTTCAAAATTGCATAATTTCAGAGAGGTCTTTCATTTCTGAACTATATGAAGTGGTAATGTAGCAGCTCTTAGAATCTTAGACTATTCTGCTTTGGTCAACAGGTGAAATCAAAGTAATGATAAGATTATAGGAAAGTCATTTGCGAACTGACCTGCAACGGGTGGGCTCACTAGATATGGTATGGCATGCAGAAAGTACACAACACCCAGTGCTGATGATAAGGAAGAAGTTCCCACTACATCTGCCGTCACAACAGGGATCAGCGTTACATAGGCTCCATCAAAGTAGCCAAAGGTAAATGAGAAAGGCACAAGCAAGGGGAAGTTTTGGAGAACTGGCAGGAAAAGACAGCAGAGGCCATCCATTCCTACGGCAAAGAGGTAGCAAAAGTACCGATACTTCTTCAGACACCTGCAAATTTCAAAACAGGAAAGAGTATCACTGGATACAGCATCTCAGTTGCTATGCAGCACTTCAGTTTTTCTCTTTTTTATATTGCTCAAATTTAAGTCCAACTTATTATCCAGCCTTCAAGATAAAAAGCTCAACCAGCAACAAGGCCAGGTGGGGGAAGACATCAACCTACAGCTGCAGAAACACCTGGAGAGCAGCACCCCAAACTGTTCTTAGGGCTGACTGTAGTGAGGGGAGCTGCTCTGCTGCCAAGATTATGTAGCCCTCTGAAGTTTCAGTGTTCATACCAGTATTTCATGGGCTTCTCAGCTCAGCAACGTGATCCCAGCACTGTGCAAAAAATGCTACAGTACACCTCTCTCAGCTGTCATCCTCCACATCAGCCCTTAAACACTGGAGTTAGTGAGAGCTAAGTGAGATGGCAATTCCCTGTCTCACACAAAACCCATGACTGATTTTTCCTAGAGACTGAATATGCACAAAGAATAATGTGTCCTTCAGAACCAAAACACCTCTTAGTTTAGCCAGATGCTGCACACAGATGTCTGAAATGAGCTGAGTTAGTAAAGAACAGTGAGTTCTCACATACTGGGAAACAGATAACAATTTCATGTCAGTCCTTATCAGCATATGCCTGACAATGGTAGGCCAGACCTTTGCTCTTTTCCATCACTTCTGTATCTCTCCAATAGCACAGGAGATGGAAAGGCACAAGAAGTAGAGTATTATCCTCTAGGAATTAGATACAGAGGATCATGCTTGATATACCTTGGGCAAGAGGTTACATTTCCATGGTCAAATGCAAGAGCTTTGCGCAAACACATCATTTCTTCAGGGGAGGGGGTAAAAAAAAAAAAGGAAAAGGAAAAAACACCCAGCAGAAGAGACAAAACCATTAAATAGCAAGCATTTCTGAAGTTAGATTGTGTGCTGGTTTTCTGGAAAAGTTACACATGCTACAGACAATGTCCATAATGTTAACTTTTACAGTGCATTACATCCTACTTGCATCCAGCCTCCCACCAGCTAAAGCTTGCATTTCCTTAGCCATAAGCCATTACCTTCTGTCTGTTAGCCATCCGAAGGTGATATTACCAATGATGTCAATGACACCAAGTATGGACATGAGGAAGGCAGCCTGGTGATGGCTCACTCCAACGCTCAAAGCATAAGGCACTAAATAGACAAACAGAGGGCTGCAGCCATATGCCATAAATAAAACAGACACCGCTAGCACCATGAAGCCTGGCATCAGTAAAAAGTCATACTCCTTCCACGAACAGTAGCATAAACACTCATGCGACCATGCTTTGATTAAAGGTGAACAGAGGGACATTTGCTTAAAGTCTTGTTTCTGTGCTTCAGGGACACAATCTTGCTCAAGAAGCCCCGGAGCAGCTTTACGGTCCTCATCAAGGGCAATAGGCCGCATCAAGGCACCACAGACACACAGGTTTAGAACAAAACCTCCCAGGATAAGTAACGCCCCACGCCAGGAAAACTGCTCAATTAGGAGTTGGACCACAGGAGCCAGGATGAAGGTACCAATTCCACTTCCAGACATGGCTATTCCATAAGCCAACGCTTTCCTTTTGTTGAAGTATTTGCCCACCATTGCAATAGCTGGAGAATAACAGAGCGCAAATCCAAGTCCTACAAAAGAAAGCCCAGTGCAGATGGTTAAATTCGAGCACAACATACAGAACACATTAAATTAAGCCACACAGCCTACTTTCATTAGCACAAATGAATAGGAAGCTCTTCCTGATTCTGCATCACGCAGTCCAGTCACGGTGTGGAAAGAAACCAGGATGACCCCTTCCTTTCACCATCAGGGCCACTGACTTGACCAACCTAATGGATCATTATTAACCCATGAAAACAAGGCACAGAATGGAGTGATGGGGTTTACTTAATCACAAGAACAAGGGCTATCAATAAACATCAGAAAAAGAGCACGTGAGCTTCTCCTAGATACCAGATGAGGTTACACTCCAGTGCAGACACTGGTGTGGGGCGCAACAGTCTGGTGAGGCAACATTTGTGTTTCCATCTAGTGCAAATCCAACTGTGAATTTTCAGGTCTCAAATGCAGTACAAGGAGTCTATTTCTGTCACTAGGATCCTGCACTAAACCTTTTTTAGTCAGCTAAACTAGCTCCACGTAGCAGCTGCCTGGAGTCCTGAGCAACTGTAAATCCCTGTATGCAAATAAAGAGGGGGAAAAAGCCTGAGAAGACAAAGCCATGTCCAAGTCAGTAAACTAATAAGATCCATTTCTTGGAAAAGACTGTGGTCTTCGCTGAGGAAACCAGAGAGATTTTAACTATCAAATGTTTGTTTGCCCTGATGCTAAAACATGTATTTCCAAATCAGACAACAAAACGAGTTCCTGATTGGGGTTTTGGAGCATGTCCTGTGTTTGGGTTAAAAGTGTTCCCACGGCCTCTGGCAGAACTTACCAGCTGGGGAGGTAATCACCTGTGCTGTAACCAGCTTGCAAGGTTCTCCTCAAAGGCCCCTCTGTGTCGGGCAGGCGCTGAGCTGAGTGGATTAGAGGGAATGAGGGAAGGAGATGGCAGAGGAGCTGTGACAAGTATACTCTATTTTGAATGGGCTGGCAGGGGAAATAGGTCCCCAAAAGCCAGTAAATGTCCTGTGAAAAGTGGAAATGCAAAGTTCGGGCTGAAAACATTTTCATACCTCTTACACTGAGCTCTGCTACTTTTTGTCAGTCCCCCATCTCATCTCTGCTTCACTCTTCACAGTTTCAAGTCCTGCTGCTTTTATGGACTTAGCCTTCTTTCAGTTATGTTCCCACCTCCTCTCTCTGCTGGAGCATCACCATTAGCCTTCACCAACAGCTATCTACGTTAATCAGTCCCTACAGACTAGAAGTTAACTGCTTGCAGAATGGACTCTTTACAACCCCATCTACAAAGTGTAATTGCTTTTTCACCCCAATATTCATTATGGTTCCCACTAAGGAAGCCTCAGTGGCATTAGGGTGGTATGTGGCACAGTCCTTTTGAGGTACAAGGAGCCTTTTTATTTGTTATGAACACATTCGTCAAAAGATTAACATTGTAATGCAGGAACTACATGCACCATAACAAAAAAAAAAAAAAAAGAGAGAAAAAGAAATCCTTATTGAATAAGCTGTTGGCAGCATGTGAAGGCAGTAACTCCACCACCTCATTACTAAACAGCAGGGGACCAAGCACAAGGGCTTTATATCACCGTGGCTACCAGGTCAGTATTAACGAGGAAGGAATGTCAGTGTGACCACAAGCACCTCTCATGTTCCTCTGTGCACAACAAACACAGGAAAATAGGACAGAGCAAAGATATCTGCTATCAACATACCTGAGTGCAAATGGAGGAGTTTCTACAGCAATATTATCAGCCAGGGATGTGTTCGCTTTTTAAGAGGAATGTAATGCAGACAAAAACAAGGTGCACAGCTGAGGTACTAGGTATTCACCCAGGGCTGCTCTTTCCGTTTATTCTTTTTGTTTTGATTTACATCTTATTTTTAATTCGCAAACTTTTTGGGGGCATTCTAGAACCCACACCATAACAAACTCCTCTCAAATCGCAAGCAAAAATCTTTTTGGGTATCACCTGTAACAGAAGTCCCTCCCAACCTCCCATAGGTTCAGAGCTTTATCCATAGCCCTCACTTGAGCACTGTTAAAGAGATTCTTTTGCAGCATGCTGTATTTGGGCTGCATGAGACCCACTGACTGCAGCCAAAGCCTCTCTCTCTTTCGCAATGAGGGAAACAAGCCTTAATATCTCCACTGACCACTGCTGTGACAACATGACATGGAGAGATCTCCTCTCTTTAAAGGGAGGACCATCATTTTTTTAACATTCCTATGTTGCTTTCCTGATTGGACCGAGAAGTTGAGTGTCTCCTACCTGTAAGGACTCCTAATGATAAGTAGAGATGTTCCAGGCTGGTGGCAAAGGAGCTCAGAATTAGTCCAGTAGATGCAAGCAGCCCTCCAAGCATGATACCAACTTGGCAGGAGATATGATTACTGATTAAACTCCCAAGTGGGGCTTTAAAGAAACAAAGCTGGCAGTTAATAGCAGACCTTCAGATACAGTTCATTGCAACGATCATCAAGGGAAAGGAAGCAGCAAGCAAGCAAACAAAATGGTGATTAGGGTGGTCTTTCAACATCCTCCTCTAGCAGAATGGTGTGAGCAACAAGAACCTAAAATTATTTTGCTGAAAGTCAGGATAAAACTGAAGTTTACAGTAGCTGTTTCAGCAGATCAAAGTCACTGTGGGACACAACTACTCTGCAGATCTGAGGGTCAGGAGAGGCCATAGCAACAAGAACAGCCCACCCTGTTATTCCATGCTTACAACTGCTTCCTTCCTCTATCTGCAATCTGCACGTCACCCTGAGTAACCTCACACAGTCTTTCTGTGGGCTCTGTGCCAGACTTAGTTGGGGAGGTCTCACATCCTCTGGACCACCTCCAGAGCCACCAAACCTGTCCTGCACTGCTCCAGTGATGACAGTTCTGAGGTCACCCTGCCTCTACCAGGGGATGTCACCACCAGCTCTCCCCCTCTCTGTTACCTGCAATGCCAGGGCAAGCTTATCCTTATCTCTTTTTTTTCCAAGATATTACCCAGCTGAGGCAGCAGAGTTGCTATGCCTCATTTCAGCTGTGTCCCTGTGCTTTCAAAGCAATGCCTATGGATTAACCCCTCTACTGCAGGATTAGGGCCCGGATTTTCACCTCATTGTACAGTTCTGAAGTAAACCCATAAGAATCTCAATACAATTGCTGAATTGATGCATGTAATTCTTAGCAGCATCGAATTTTCTTTTAAGGAAAAGAATATTTGTAAACACAAGTTTGCTAAAATGAGGAAGATGTGACTTGATCCAGAGGCAAGAAGTACAGACTGTGCTAATTCTCAAATATGATTCCAATCAATAGGCAAAAGAAACATGTGCTCAGTTAGCAGCTCTCAAACACAATTTGTCCCACTAGACCATAACAAAAGTACATTTCTGCAAACTTAGATCACTTGACAAAACAAAATTCTGTTTCTTTTCTGTAATATGAAGACACTCCCTTCCTGCTCAACTGCACTGGGGGAAACTGCTTGGTTACACCAGACCTCAGAGAGTCCACAGCATCCATCTTCCCCAGCCTACTGCACTGGCTGGCGGGTGCCCCAAAAACAGATGGAGCTGAAGAAAAAGCAGTTACACTAGTCTTAAAAGTGCAATACACACCACAAAGCATCGTGGCACAGTCGACGATGGAGTGGATCCATGCTGTTCTGGCATAATCCTGTCCAAAGTATGCCTGGAACTCCACAAAAAAAATGGAGATGCACCTAGAGGAGAAAATGTGACCAAACTGTTAAAGATTGCCTCACAGGGAGCACCAATCTCATTCCAAAGATAAAGAGAACTTGCTTGAAGGTCTTCTTCAGCCTCCCAAAAAAATAAAATCCGTGGTTTGTCTGGATCCCTACTGGATGGGACATTTTTGAAGAGTTGAAAAGGGACACTGGAAATTAAGGTAACTAATGCACGAGACACAACGCATGAAATGGTGCATGCAATTTTAGTAATCCCAACAGAACTCTATGTAAAACACTTATGTTGGTGCGATTCAAGCAGGGAAGAATCCTTGCTTTGCACTGGCAACAACTAAATCACAAAATGGCATGCAGCTACGATCCCAACACAGGGATTAGACAGTCAGGCTGATTTAGAATGTAATTCAGACAGACTAATCCAGAGGTATTATGAACATTATAATACCACATTTCTTATTGTGATATCTGCTGCTAGATTTTTATAACACAATATTTTTTAACCAAAATTAAACTGAAGCTGTAACTATCACCAGCAATTTACAGCCCACGTTAAAAGTTGTTTCCCTAGTACGTAAAGCCCAGCTCCTGTTCCTGACTGACATGGCTGCTTGCTGAGATGGCATTCACACCTGTGCCAGCAGGGCAGGGCCAGTATAGCACCTACAGAGCAAACACCACCTGTAGCCACATGTTCATGCACGCACAAGTGCAAAAATGGTAGCAAGTGCAAAGCAACACCTTGCCTACACACCTCCCAGCACTTCATTAAAATGCTCTCAGGAGAGATTACTCCACCCTGTCTCACAAGTGCTACGGTTCCACCTATCTCTGCAGGGGAACAGATTAAAGGGCTGCATGGTTTTGTTCCAGCTTCTAGATCAGCAGAAGAAATTCCTTTTCCCCTTCTTCTCTTTCTCCTGCAGTCCACAGACAACCATTTTCATCAGCTTTTTTCTTGCATATACTTCACTCTTGTATGTATTCCAGATGTATGGCACCCATCAGGTGATTTCTTGGATTCTTTTTACATTTTCTGAAGCAAGAAAGAAATCCTCTAGGAAATCTCTGCTGTTACTATGGAGGGAGTATGTTTGCATGCATAAACTAACACCACGTCAACATCTGCATGCCCCTTTTTTGCTGTTTATTCCAAGATCCTGGATTACAGATCCCCATACATGGCAGTTGAATTTTAAAAGAAATGTACCTTTTAAGTAGGAAACACTCCATTTATATTATATTCACTGTCCAAGAAGTTGCTGCCTCAGTGTCCCTCCCTCACCACAGCGCCTGTCTCTCTGCTTAACACGGCTCAATGTCCGTGTTCACAGGGACCAGGCACCTGTCTCCAGCTGACAACAAAGCAGCCCAGCAGCAGCTGTGGAAGCCACCTAACCCTAAACATCACGTTTGTGCAAGGCAACGGCCTCTTCCTGTTCTTATCGCTCTTGAGAAATTATTTTGAGAGGAAAGAAGAAGAAAGAGGTAGCACCACAGCAGGCTAGCGACAAGCAGCAGCTCCTTTACCTCGTCACAGCCCTGGTACAGATAGTGACCAGGAAGCAGCCGGCCACGATCATCCAGCCCCAGCCGCCATCGGGCGGGCCAGTGTGTGGGGCCATGTCGCGGCGGGGCAACGCTCCTCTTCCTCGCCTCAGCGCCCGCAGCTGGCTCCCACCAGCACACGCCGGGGCGGACAGGCCCAAGGGCTGCTCGCCATCTGCAGCAAAACAGACAGACAAGGGTCAGGGTACAGAGCTGTGGAACTGCGCTGCCCAGCTAGGAAGCACCACTTCGGTTTCGGCATGTAAAGGTGAGGTTTTTCTTTCAAGCACAGAGTATTGAAATGTGTTAGAAGCAAGACTGAGCCATCAGAACGTGTCCCTGTGTGTGGTATCTCTTACTTCAGGGCAATTCCTCCAGCAGTTGTACCCAACCACAGGACAGGCTTCTCCCCACAGATGTAACTCACTGCTGGTGCCCACCACTGCAGCTCGCTACCACCACACACTAGCCCCTGGCCTGGATTTTACTTTAAACTGTACCCTCTGTTCAAGTTCTGGTACACAGTTTAGTGCAAAATTCACATTTGAGGGAATACAATTTTTGCCTTTGTATGAAAGGTGAGTTATTCCCTGCAAAAATCAGAGCAGACCAGAGCTCTCTGACCCAAACCACCAGGGCTCCCCAGAGCCAGCACTAGATATCGCCACGGATAAACCTGTGAGAAGTACTCACAGGCTGCCTTCCCCAAGGCATCAGAAGGTGCATCACAGAACCTTTACAAAATTATTTAAAATAAATACACACACATATTGCCAAACTTCTGAGTGAACAAAGTGAGAGAAAACAGGTACAACAACAACAAATTAAAATATATCAGCTAAGCTTTAATTTCTTCCAGGCTGTAGCCTGAAACAATACTGTACAGAAGGCTCAGTGGAGTCTTTTAAAAAAGGCTTGGTAGTTTTCTGATTTAAAAAGGGTACCAAGTGTTATCCTGACCTACCTGCTTGGCTTTCAAAGCCGGTCGTACACAGCACAACCAAGCCTTGTAGGCTAACACAACTCAGTCTGCAAATGTTAAGAGCAGAAAAACTGTGTGTAATTTGCAAAAGCAGGAGTTAAGTCCAAAAGCCAATGTCTGTGCTGTAGCACGAGGCGCCCAAACCTTTGTCACCTCACAACAGCACTTGTCAGCACTTCTGAGCAGAGATGTAAGGCAGCCATGCTTGAAACAGTATCCCTAAAAAAATTTCATCAGTGGATGAAAATACAAAAGATGTGAAAACTCTATGAAAATGCCACCAATTACATAAGCTGAAAAGGGTACCATGAAATATCCATTCCAGGTCTTTGTGTGTTCCTCATGTACCATTGATTTGTGCCTGTGTGCTCCTCAGACAGTAAGCTCTCATTTATTTCACTTGAGGCCAAAAATCCTGTACACTATGTGCATATTTGAAAAGAAAAATGACTGTCCTGTGTTCTCTCTTCGTATAATGGCTTTTCTAATATTCATTTGTAAGTAAATATTTGTCTAAAGCTCTTAATGATTCTGAGCCCAAAGCTATGCCAACTATAAACATCAGACTATGCACTGGTGCAACCTTTATTATTGTCTCCTCTTCTATCATCCCAAACATCTGTTTCGTTGTTAGTTAAATAGTGTTATAAAGTCTCTGCAAAGTCTGTATTATCCCTGTGTTTATATGGAGTCTAGCACAACAGGGATCTTCACTGCAACCCAAAGTACTATCCCGATACAACACACACTAATCCATTAGAGGAGAGCTCACAGAGGACAAAAAGAAATCTCTAGGGACCGGTTCTACTCGTCACTTCCATGAGTCTCTGGAGAGATTCACATTGCTCCACTCTGCACTATCATGGAAGTGCTTCACTGCTCAAAAAAAGAATAGGCCACATCTCAAATGGGACATCTGACGTGGCTGTGTTTTGAACCACATAGCAGTAGTCTCAGCAGCTCACAAAGATCAAATGAATTCACAGCTGGGGTTATTGCAGCTTTTGTAAGCAGCCCCAAATCTGCTATCTCATGCATGCTCCCAAGTGAGGATAAAGGCTTCCAGCTGGATGCACTCTTTACAAATTCATTCCTACAGCTGATAAGAAAAACACACCAAGTAAACAAGACCCAAAGAGTTTAACATTTCAAACTTTGTCTTCGAGGTATTCAGTTGCTAGGACTCAAGTAAGTAAAAGATCAATGAAAGTTCCGAAGTGGAGACCAGGACAGATTTCCTTTTCTGACACAACTTTCCAGTGTGAAACGTTTGCCTAGGCAGCTGACAGAGCTTTCTAAGCAGCCTTTCAGATGCCCACATGATCCAAAGGACACCACTGGCCTCCTCACAAGCCTTTTGACCTCTTCCTTGAAAAAGTCCATTTTTTGACCTTAGCTGTTTACTTCAAGACAAATGGACTACACGGACCAGTGTATACTCACACCCTCCTACCCCACTATGTTTGGAAACAAACTCTGACAAAAACAAGATATGCTTTCCCTTGAGGAATTGTAAGGACAAATCTAGAAGAAAAGGTAAAACAGATTAGCTAACGCAGTAAGAAAAGAACGCTTATGTGTAGGCAAAGAAGTACAGCATCATTCACAAAATCTATGCTAAAAGATCACTATGGAAGCAGAGAAAGCACGTAGCCAGAAGTTACAGGATTCCAGGAGCATGATATGGAGGACACATCCATGGACTCACTACTTGATACCCACACTCTGCATGTGCCTTCTAACATGTGTGGCAGATTTGTGAGCAGACCACACATCGGAAGCCACACATACGACACAAAGGTTTACATTACTTTTGGAGTGAGCTGACATGAACTAATGATTCACTCTTGATTTTTAAAAAAAAAAACAATAGTATCACTTACTCATCCCTTTCTGTATAGCTCCAATCAGCAATTGCCTGATTAAATATGTGCAAATATTAGAGTGACAAGTTATCTGGTGGTGAAGGCCATGTCCTTACATGATTCTTCATTATAGATCAGTGAATGACAAGAGCAAACAGCAAATTTTGACGCAAACAGTCACATCCCTGTCTACACAGATGAAAATCAAAATGTATTGCTTTTGTGGATATCTGCTTCTAATCTAGCCACAAAAAAATTGATAGCCAATCTAGCATGAATCCAGAGTGTCACAGATCGGTTATACCCTGGTTTGGCAATGAAACCTCCCATCATCCTACCAAATTCACCTGAACAAGCAGAGCAAGAACCATGCAGCAATCACACTTCGCATCCAACACCAGAGACCTCAAAGATGGATTTGCTGCTAGTTTAATACGTTACGTTCAAAATGCCTGAGACTGAATAGCCCAAGAAAATTCATGACAGCTACATGAATTAACAGTGCACTGATAAAATGCCATTGATTTTGCTTGACACTGGCAATCAGAAGTAATGCAGTTTGGTGGAGTTTGTATAAGCACGTGACACATCCCAGAGAGATCCCACGCAATTCAGACGTACCTCTGCAGTGCCTTTGTAGCTTCTTGGAAAGGCAGGACTTCTTATTTTGGATCTGAGCAATGTATTTCAATGCTCCTCCTGGAGGGACAAAAATTGCATTTCAAATTCTGGTTATTAAGGGCGGAGGAGGAAGTTCTAGAAACGCCAGAAGAGATAACAATAACTCTGATTTATTATGCACATTACAGTAAAGTAGCAATATACACACAATCTTTCAGAGGAGCCTGTGGTCTCCAAATGGAGAGCCCTAACCAATTTTTACACACACACAGCAGTAGCTGAGTGCCAGGACCTCAGCCTTAGTCCCTGGCCCATCTTCCCAGGGAAGCTTCAGATAGGGTTTGAGGCCCCAGTTTGCATTTTAGCTATATATAAGCACACTTGGGAAGAGTGTGATGACATATCAGGCTAAGCAAACATAGATTAGGTATTTGGTTACATGATCAATTGCTGTTTTTTTTCACAGAGCCCTGCCTGCCAACACACACACCAACAGCAAACACTTAATGAGGCTACAAGCAAGAGAAAACAACTGCATTAGAGGAGATGCCTGGCAAACACAGCAACAGGCAACCCAGCCTTCCCACAGCAGGACCTGTGCAAACTATCTCCTTGACTTCGTGCTCCCTTCAGGGAGTACCGTGCCTGTTACAGCCACTGAACTAACAGCTGAGTCAAATCATGACCTTTCTTCTTAGGTGGTGACATAGTATGGCATCCTAGCAAATTTATGCTGAAGTTAGAAAACTTCCCTGGCTTATACTCTGATGCTATTTTCTGATTATCCACGCCATGGATAGCACAGGTTGTGGACTCTGCAAATGAAGACAGAGACAGAAAGGACATTCATTGTCTAAGCAACTACGTCGTCCCTTCCCAATCCTACCTTGCTTTGCTCTCGTGTTGCATCTTTCCTTAAGCTTTCTGGTGCAGGAGAAGACCCTTGTTATATATCAGTTCAACCTTCAGCACTGTAAGGCCCGATGCCCACTTGCAGTCAAGGCTGCTCGTTCAGCACATCTCATCAGCGCACAAAAAATTCTGCTGCTTGATCCAGCTGGAGGAAAGCAGGGTTAAAAAAAAAAGCCCATGCAAGAGCTCTGTGCTTTGCAACCTTTGTCAGATAATGCTCACTTGAGCATTAAAGAAACGTGCTTTGCTGTGGGTTCACAGAAGGTAGCAGTGGGGTGAAGGTGACAACAGATTCTGCTGATCCCTAAGGAAACCTCAGCTGCCTGGCATGCCCTGGCAGCTCACTGAGCAGTGACACACTGGCTGTAACACAGTGGGATAAATAACTCCTTCCTCACTTCAGCAGCTGTTTTCAAGAACTCTGGAAAGGTGGTTAAAGCTGGCCCTGCTTTAAGCAAACTGGCCTGGTAACGGCGCGAGGCACGCAGGCAAGGAGCACCAGGGGCACTACGCTGCTCTGATCAGAGCCGAGCTGTGTGATGCACCATGCTGATGGGCCTGGGCATCAGCATCACCCCAAGAACTGCGACCTAACCCGCTGCACAGACTGCAGGCTTTCTGAAAGTGCCTTGTTTGGAGCAGGACGCGACTCAGGACAGGAAGCCGGCCACACAGGCTGACTGCCTGCAGCAGGAGCACAGGGCTCTGGGCTCACCCCACTGCGTTCTGCTTCTCTGCACCGGTCTGGCTACACCACGGCAACACGGCTGCACATGAACATGAGTCTGCAGCTCCCTTCAAAAGTGTGCAAAAGGATGTTGCATAGTTTATCCCAAAGGAGCTGGTCCAAATCTATGTACCAGATAAACAAACACAGGATCCAACACACTCTTACCTGTTTGACAACATAGAAATTTGCATGGGACAAGAATTTTCTTCCTAGATCAGTGAAAAGTTTAAATACATACATATAGGTTCACTGTGTGTGCCATTCAGTGCCTTCACAGTGAAGGTGGCTGAGCTGGGCCTGAAGAACTCGTGCCAGCCTGTGTGTGAATGCCAGGACACAGTTCCACAGCCGGTTCACTCGCACAGAGGAATTTAAACTGTTTTTCTTGTGAACAACAACATACACAGCTCTGAAAGTCACTCAGAGAACATTCGTGCAGACGAATTTTATGAAGAACAAGTATAAAGCAGCCTAGGCACAGCTGGAGACAGTCCATTAATGCTCGGCGTGAGAGGTAAGGGTGCATTTGCCACATTCACCCTGCTCACCTGGCTCCAGGGCAGTTTTAATATTTTCCTGCATTTCCTATTTCCACAGCTCTCTAGGATACATTGCCTGTATTTCTTGCTTGTCCTTTAGGATCGTACCAAGCATTAATTAATTGTAGGCCTTTGCTACATTTATTCATGTTAACCTCTTGCTTTAACTCTTTCATTTTTTCCCCTTTTCTCCAACGGCTTTTTCTTTAATTTAAAAAAAAAAAGAAAGAAAGAAAGAAAAGAAAAAAAACAGAAAAACTATGACTTAAAGACAAAAATGGCACAGAATGAGCAGCAAAGAATGGGAGAAAAAAGTGAAATGTTTGACAACAGAGAGAAAAGATGTACACTCTACATGACAGTGGACCATGAGATATATGAGGTTTCCTGTGTTTTGGAAGAGTTCATTTCTTTAACATGCCTTGCACCATCACGGATGGCTTCTCTGCAGCTGCATAGATCTGCTGTAGAGAAATGGGCTTCACCCAAGAAGCAGGGGAAAGGAAAGACAAAAAAGGGAGATAGCCCTTCCTACGCTCCCACCTTGTCCCAGGTGTCTCATTGCATGGGGTAGAGCTGCCTTCCCCACCCGCCTCATCCCCCCAGATGCTCACCAGCCCCTTAACCCGTTTCCTACATGTCACCAAACACAGCAGAGCACATTCAAATAGACAGACACAGTATTTGATACAAGCACAGGAGATGCTGACAGTTGCAGAAGTGCCTATCAGCTGGATGGGTTATGAAACACCACTTTTTTAATCTCCTTTTGCCTTTTTTCCATCCTAGCATCTGCATACCATGGTAGGCATTCAGTCAGCAGTCTGGCAGCCAGCTACATTCCAAGTTGTTCTTAAATACAGGGGAAGTAAATGCTCTTTAATTCCATACAGCTCTTGGGATTCAAAGGTTATTTCTAATCAGGTATATTTTTTCCAATAAAGAGCTGTCGCATTCTGCACCCTGGGTCAACTATTTGACCGAAAAAGTACAGCTTGTTTGGACTTCAGCAGAGATTATTTATCAAGAACTGTGTGAGTATGACTTCACTTGTTTCAAAATGACCCGAGAGGTCCCTTCCAGCCCTATGTTCCTACATAAAAATAACTCACTGAGCATCTCAAGGCTGCTGCTCTATAACTTCAGCTTTCTTCTCTGCTTAAAGGTGCCTTTGTCCAACCTCCAGACAAAGCCAAAGTTTATGCTTTCCTGAGAAGACTGGCAGACTGCTCCACTGAAATTCTCCTTGTGTGACCCCGTAATCTTGAGGATTATGGGTACCTATAGAAGCAGAGCACACGTTCAGCTTCTCAGTATATCTCCACAAATTCAGTGCCTCTCTGGCAGTTCAACAGATGGTTATCACCTGAAAGTTCATTTAGGAAACTGTTCTAGAAACAAATCAATCAAACAAACAAATAAATAAAGCCCATTTCTAATTGCTACTACAGCATTAAGACAAGAAGCTTACCAGGACAGATTGTAGTAAATACTTTGCCCTCCATCCAGTTTTCAGTGTACAATATACCTGAATCAATCCGGATACTCTGTACATTTTTAACCCTGTTTCTACTTATTAGGGAGGAGTTTCCCTATGATATCAGATAAGAGCAACATTGATAACCTATTTGTATTCTGGTAGTGCTTTGGGACTTCCACTCAGGAAGCAGGTGTCATGGTGCTAGGCATCACACCAACACCTAATAAAGCTTGCCTGCTATCCAAAACATCTCAGGATACAGAAGATGGATCATGGGAGAGTATAGCTTATTAAGTGCCACCACCCAGGATGCTGAGCAGCAGGCATTGTTCATTTGCTTGAGTTTGTGTATACGGGGCAGACAGATGGCTGCTGAAGAGAACAGACTGCGTGGAGCATAGGTGTGGGACTTGGAAAGCAGTAAGGAAAGCAAAGATGTGCTAAAAAGCAAGTCAAGGATGGAGGTGCTGGAGAGGGACACAGAGAAACGGGACAGTGAAAAAGAGGGGCAGGAGCTGGGAACTCTTTTTATCCAAGAGTGAAGATACTTGGAGCTGAAACATGAACAGATGGCAGAAGTAAAGGTCGCAGAAGGGCACAACGCTCACTGGCTGCTGCCCTGCCAAGCAGCGTGATGCTGCGAGAGGAAGAGCCACGCTGGCCACCCACCATGAGTGCCTTGCAGCTCTGAGTTGTTCACTTGTGAAATCTGCCAGAAATCACTAACCCAAATGGTACGGCCAGAGCCCTACCAGAAATAATTGCTGTCTGCTGAGTCAGGAGCACCCAGATGAAAAAGGTGAACTCTCCCTTCTTCTGGAAAACATCGCATGTGGCTAACAAAACCAGCAGCCAGATCCATATGGGGTCTACAGCAAAAGGTTAAGCAAATCATAGTGAAAACTTCTGACCCTTTAAACTAGTTTCTTAAGCTAAAGGTATGGCTATGTTAGCGCTTAACTACAGGGCAAAAAATACAAAGAAACATTTTTGTAGGAAAATGACAGGGAGACAGGAGGGGGAATGTTGCCATCGCTGGCTCCATTTTAGCACCTTTCCTTCCACTTCCTGCACGTAAGTGAGAATAGCCAAAACACGTTACAAAACAAATACATCAGGAAACTTTTTGGGGAGTAAATAATCAGTCCCCAATGCCCAAAGACTGCAGTTCCACAAGACTTCTATGGCATCATTGTGGAATTTTTAGTGTTGACAGTATGCTGAGGACACATATATGGGGAGCATGAGACAGCCTCAGAATTCTCCAATGCTAATTATTTTTCTAATATTTCTACATTTCTCTTTCCAATAAGTATTTTAACACATAGTTGTTAGGTAATGGTTGTAGAAAGTTTTTATGTTTGTTTACAGAATAACTTACACATTTATTGTCTTGTAACTACGTTGCATTTACCTGTTCCTTTCAAGATTGGTAAGGTGCCATTAAAAGTGACTGAACATTTTGTCAAACTTTAAGTAGGTGATGCTCCAGTTGCTTTCTGAGAAATTAGAAATGCACTAATCTGGGTCGGGCACTTAATAATACACCATTATACACTTAAACAAATATTAACATATGACCATAACTGTTTGGAAATGCTGAAAAGGCTCTTTATTCAAAGCAGACTTCAGCTGACATTTTTCCCACATCTGGTATATTAATTTTTCCATGTTCAGGAAAATCTTACCCTGAGAAATAATACCACTGCAAAGCTGCCGTGCAACATGTGGAATAGGACTTTTTTTTTTTTCAGACTGTTACACAGTCTGTTCGTGGAAATTATTGCTCTTGCCCTTCTTTTACTGATGCTGTACGCTGCATTCTACACTGAGGTGAGAGGGATCCAAAAATCCTCTTAGCGTTAGTTGGAGATGACCTAGGGAAGGAGTGAGGCACCAAGCAAATGCTCTTCTGAGCCCTGTGGAGAAAATCAGGATGCTGGTAACACCCAGGGTAACATCCCAGGCCCAAGACAGACACAGCCTCCTGTGCAGAGCAGGAAGGCAAGCACCGGCAGCCACCCAGCACAGGTCCCCAGCAGGGATGTCACAGCCAGGGAAAGCACCGGCACCGGTTTGTGGCACCTGGAGAGCTGCAGCCCAGCACTTAGAAAGAGAGGAGCCAAGGAGGAGGAGGCAGAGCTATGCACAGTGATGAGTCCTCACCTAGAAATCTCAGTGATGAACTTACAGAAGCATATTTTGAGCTCTTTTGCAGCTGTCATCCTTTCAGCCCTTGCATTTACGGAAGAGCCTTATTCAGGTTGTGAAAAACTCATTTGGTTTGTAATGCCCTTAAGGTTCATGGGTTGTAGTAAAATGAGGAGCTGCACTTAAACAAAAACACCTTTCATTCCTGATCTTGGTGCTCAGAGCCTGAGTAACATTCTTTTTTAAAGCTCGGATGAAAAAATAGTTCACACTGATAGCTTTCAAGATGTCAATCATACAGAACTGCTCTTTAACGAGAAGGCTGATGACCATTTTAGGGAACAAATTCTGCACCTACAGAAAAAGCTATCCAGAAGATTGCCTCTATTTATCTGACATTCTGGGGCTGCTGTTAGCAGCAATTCATTTTACTTTCCTTCAATATGCAGGATTTGTTGTGCAGAAACTAATCAGGCATGAAAAGGCAAGGTAAGCTATTTCCTTTCATTCACACAAGCTTACATTTCAAAAGAAACCTATTAGGATACTTAATGCCATATGTGCTCTTCTACTGGACAATACACACCATATCATCCCAAACTGTCACCATGACCATTATTTTTCTTGGAAGGCTTACAGCTGAAACAATGAGCCCTGTAAAATCAAGATAGTACTATTACAATCTCAAAGCCACTGTCAATTTTTTAGTTTTAATAGTGATAATATGTAATTACTGTATATACATATAGTGCATTACTGTAATCCCCAGCAGTAATGGAAGATAAACAGGAGATATATATGGTATATATGGATACATACTTTGATGGCCTAGTTCCAATCAACATTAAACCACCAAAATGTGATTGAGAGCAGTATCGTGTACAAAAAGTCTGTGAATGAGTCAAATACAAACACTGCAGAATACATACCAAGGCAACATACACCTAGTTTTATTCTAAGATTTCTAACATGCTGAATTGATGGCTTTTGGAAGAGCCAAAGACAGGCATAAGCCAAGCCTCAGCCTCACAGAAACACTTTTCTGCTTAACTTCACACTTGGGGCAACCTACAGCCAAAGATCCTAGTTCAAATTAACACACCTCTGCTTAAATGCTAGAATTTAGATTTGGAAAATAATTGCCAGGATTGGTGATATTCCCATTTACATTACATTAGCTCTCATGTCTTGGCCAATCATACTGCCTAAAAATTCCCTCTGTAATACTAGAATTTTCCTCCTTCAGTCATATGTAATATCAGTATCTGATACGATAAAGGCAGAAATATTTACCACAGAGGCCTTCTGCATTTTAATAGCAGACAAAATGATTCATATGTGCATCAGTTCAGTCAAGAGCAATCATATATTATTTTGGTAAGATTATCAGGAATCCAGCCTAGGAAACTTCCTAACCAGCCTACAGGTAGCCAGCACCCTATCAGCCACAGACAGGATAAAGGCACAGCACGTGCCTTCCACTGTTCACCAGATGTTCGAAGAAAGAGGGAAAAACTTCTGAAAATGACAACACAGAAGCTACCAAGCTGGGAGGGAAACATCAAATGCTATGATGAAAGACAAGAAAACAGAGAACAAGAGGAAAAAAACCTGTTTGCTGTAAAAATATATATATCTCTGTCCAGGAAGAATACATTTGACGACATGCACATCGTGAAAACATGCATCTACTCACAAGTAACAGATTGTCTTAGTGAAATCATACCCTGAAAGTTAACAAACAACTGACGTGTCTTGAGCAGATCAGCACATTCTTCACGCTCAGCCTTCCACTCAGCCTCACCAAGCCGTAGTTCAGCTAGATCCAGGAACTTATTTTAGCTCTCAGGAAATTTTAAAACTTTGTAAAAGTCCCTCTGCTGAGTGCATATTGGTGCAGCTGCTCGATTACATCATCTGTAGGAACAACCAGCAAGATCTTTCCATCCTACTGAACAGCGTACTTCTAACAATTATTATTGCAGCCCAGCTCTGCACCTTCCCAATTTTATGTTAAAGGACACATCTCTCTTCATGGAGCATGTGGGATTTTTTTGGTAAGTGAGACACAAAAAATTGACCCACCCTGTTACAAACATTTTACTTTTGCTCTCCAGATTTCCAGCTATTTAAAAATTAATTTCCATTATAATTTTCTCTGGTGTTCCTTACAGCTCATCAGCTTGTATCCTCTCAGCTCCGCATGCACACTGAACCACCAGCAAGTAGAAGATTAGAGTAAAATTTCTCACAAACACACCTATGTTCACATTTAAGGAACTGATGGACGTGTAACTGGAGAGAATGCTTGAAAAAAAAAACAACAGCCAAGCACAAGAAGTATGGGATTGGCTTAACTCATAAAAAGAGACCAAGGGCTGGGGAAGTGAGAGGCACTCTGCAACAAAGAACCCGAGGGGGCCTCTGGCAGAGAATCCAAGCTGTAAACAGGGAGGGCTGAAGCACTACAGAAGAGAAGGTTGAGCTACATTAGGAGGAATGAGACAGTACAAAAACAGGAAACCAGTTTCCCCAGATTGTGTCGTGTTTTTCTTTTCTCTTCAACAGCTACACTGAAAAGGCACAGATGGCTATAAAAGAGGAGTGCACACGGAGCAGCAAGACAAGGCATTAGGGAGTTATCTGGTTATATGTTGGACAGCAGTGATAACAGAGACCATAAATGGCAAAACTTTAAAGGACTTAAAAAGGGGGAAAAAAGAGAGAAGGAGACTGACGCTATCTAACAAAACAAAAATGTCTCTAAGAACCAGCCATAGAAGAATTTAAAGGGCTCCATTTCCTCCTGTTAAACCCAGTCCTCCCCATCAAAGCAGCAGAGCATTTACGACCAGAGAACCAGCTCGGCCTGTCCAGCCTCCCGTAAAACACCCCAACACTCCTATCAGCAAACTCACAAATGGAAACACTTCAGAAGCAGACTGTGCAGGTTCTGTTGCTTAATGTGACCCCACAGACCAACTGCAGGCCATTTATCACAGTATCCTGAACTGTTACTCAGAAACCACTGCATTAGGGGATGTACAAAACCAAACACCTCGCTAAGAAATTCAAGAGAATATTGCAGAAATAAGGATAGGCCCCCAAGCTGGTACCGTGCTCCTACAGGAGTTAGGAGGAAGTTAAAAGCTAAAATAAAATAAATCATGGATCTTCTGTCTCGTCCTTCTTCCTGACATTACTGGTCAAGCAACCATCACGAAGAAATGCATTTGCTAGCTGTTCAGATGGGACAGGTACCATTTGGTTAAAGCCTCACCACATGTGTGAGGACTCAAGAACCAAAAGACAAGAGATTTAAAAGAAGGACTCAATAGTTATCTTCTTATCCTATTATCCCAATCAACCTTATAATTGTCCCTTAACGGGATCTCATTATCAATAATCCTTTAAGTGGCATCAGTTTCATGTTAAACAGCTTATTACACAGAACGTCAAAAGAAACAAAAATAATTCAGAATGATCAGACAAGAATTACCTCCAACAAACTTCTTTTTTAAATCTTGATACACAGAGAATGTTATTCCTTAAAATCTTTTCCAGGTGAAACTAAGAGGAAAAAAAAAGAGAACAGGCCATAGTTGTTTTTTTAAGAACTATTTGCAATGGAAATTCACCCCATCTAAGAAATAAGCTAGTATGAGAGCATTAAATAATTTAAATTGCACCTTCGGAGTTACCTGAAAGAGTAACCTGGAGTATTTCAAAGAACTCTTGTTACAGGGAACTCTTGGTTTACCCCTAAGTTCATCGACACCGCAATAATGAAAGGATAACCTTGATCTCAAGTCAAAAAAAAAAAAAAAAAGTTAAGGGAAAATTTGATTAATATCTTAGCTCTGCTGAGAAATCTCTCAGCTGAGCTAAGTTTCCTTTGCCAGTTAACTAACACCTGTGCATGGAAATATGTTGCTAGCATCTTCTGCCTATGAAGCTGCTTTCTGAACGAAGCTCAGTTCAACTTGCATGCTCCAAATCCCGCATTGTTACATCACTTTTTTCCCTTGCACAGGCATTTCAATTAGGTCAGGCTGTATTTGATAAACTTTAAATGATTATAAACTTCCACATTCATCTGAAGAAAAGATTTCCAACCTTTTTTTAATTCATCCACAACTGCCAGCTGACTTCACTTGCCTCCTTCACAAGCAGCCTAAAACACTCCACTTGCTTTTACATATTATTCTGACTGTCACCACCTTCACATCCTCTTTCTTTCATTTTTTCCCCATCCAATTTTCAGTTAGTGCTTCAGTGCAAGCTGCATAGTCCTTCACTGTCAGGAGGCAGTGACATATTGCCAACATCATTTACTTGCTTCTTATATTCGCCAGGAGCGATAAAGGTAACATCACCTAAATTTCAAGGAGTCTGGCCACTGAGAAGCTTCAGGCACAAGCTTTTCACAAGTGTCTCCCAAAAATTACTTCCTCATCTAGTTAGAAGACAGCAAAATTGCCCACTAAGAATCCTCTGCAGAAATGCTTGAGATGCCCATGCAAGAGCTCTTACGTGGAAGCATTTCATTATCCCACCCTTCTGGCACACAAGCAGATCTTGGAAGCTCTGACGCATCGTGCAGAGGCTGTTTCTCTGCAGCGTGCCTCACAAGCACCATTACATCACGTGGCTTTCAGCTCCCAGCGGATTACTCTCTGCTCCTTTAACTTCATTAAGAATAAACCAGCAGTGTGAGATAATTCTATTTATTCTCTTAAACTTGCTGATCCATCAAGACAGACGCATGGACGTTGACAGAATGAACCACAAACAAGAAAAAGGTGAAATGCCAGCTTCATGAACAGCAGAGCGTGGTGGATCAGGTAGGGGATGATTTACAGCACATCCTAAATTACTGCTCCTCCCTCGGACTGCCTTGCTGTGCTGTCCTACGTGCTCTTCCTCCAGATGCCTGAGCAAACCACAATGGTAGCTATGCAAAGCTTGGGCCCTGTGCTGTGCACCTCCGAAACAAAGAACGGGGCACAGCAATACAGAGCTTGCTTCCACAGGACCACACTAGCTGCCGATTTTTACTTCGTAGTCACATGTCAATTTGCAAAAAATGAAATCCAAGTTTAAACAATTTAATTGTTCTCCAATTATATTCTGTTTTGACTGCTGAGATTTTCACAGATTTAGGGTGGGCGCCAGGTCCTTCAGAACATAATGACACAAATTGTGCCTTTCTGCTGTGAGTTTGAGGGCCCTTAATGATCAGCTGTGATGCTGCATTCAGCACATTCTGTATAGAATCACAAAATACCCTGAGCTGGAAGGGACACACAAGGATCATGGAGTCCATCTCCTGGCTCCACACAGGACCACCCAAAATTCAAACCCTATCTCTGAGAACCATGTTCAAACAACCCTTGAACTCCGACAGTGTGGGGCCATGCCCACCACCCTCTGGTAAAGAACCTTTTCCTAATCCCCAGCCTGACCCTCCCCTGACACAGCTCCATGCCGTTCCCTCGGGCCCTGTCCCTGTCACCAGAGAGCAGAGCTCAGCGCTGCCCCTCCGCTCCCCTTGTGAGGAAGCTGTAGGCCACCATGAGGCCTCCCCTCAGCTTCCTCTGCTCTGGGCTGCACAGACCAAGGGACCTGAGCTGCTCCTCATACACCTTGCCCTCTAGACTCTTCACCATCTTTGTAGCCCTCCTTTGGATGCTTCAACTGTATCCTAAAAGTGAACCCATACCATGGATTATTGCACATCCTCAAACTGCCATTCACTCAGGGCTTGTGAAGGGTAGCAGAGGAACAACTAAATGTTACAAAAACAGACTGTAATTCCTACTTGAAGAGAATATTTTATTAGTATGGAAGAAACTTGCATTTTATTAGCACAGCCACACTGGTAAGCAATTCCTTAGGCCTTTCTAAAACTGTATTGCATGGCAGCTGCACTTCCCAAATATTTTGCATTTAAAGTGACCTAAATATCAGATGCAGAGAAACACCCTGAATTGCTTTAGATGAGGAAACAGAACATGCTAATTCCACTCTCAATAATGAAAACGGTTTTTATACAAAAAGCCCTAGATGTTCCCAAAGCACAGCATTGACAGCTCTCAAGTGGAGAAACTGCCATCGCCGCATTGTCAGCTCCTTCACAAGGGGAAGCGCTGCTGCTTTCTGCTGGCTCTTCTTGCCCAGCCAATTTCCATGCCAATATGCTGTCTGTCCACAGGAACACTTTTTCCAATCCCTTAATAAACTAGATGTACTTTTGCTCATCAGATTTGCTACTTTTGACATTGTGCCATAGCTACGCCAAGAGGCATTCAAGCTAATTAAATAAATGCCATTTCAGAACTTTATTAAAGAGAGAAAAACAGAGTCAGCAGACAGAGGACACTTTAAAAATAAGTTTCTCAAATGCCTATTGCCATTATGTAGAAAAAGTATTGCTGGTTTGTTAGATTAAACAGCTAAAATAGCACGACTTGAAGTTTTTGTTTGTTTGGAAGAAAGAGTAATTTAAGGGGAGGCCTGCTGAAAGCTGAGCACCCAACAGACACAGTTAATAAGGAGAGAATTCTCCAGTGCAGGAACACCTTGCAGCACAGGACATGACACATGGTCATGGTGAAGAGATGCGCAGAGGGTCCTTACCCTGACTGATAGGATCTCACAGGAAGATGGCAAGACAAAAGGAAAAAAAAAACATACAGACACACACACACACACACACACCCCACAACCAAAACCCACATTTATTTCCCCCCCAAAACCCAGAAGCTGCTTCTAATGAGGAGCATAACAAGATCAGCACATTCAAATGGGAATGTCACATCAAATCAATTCCCTGAGAGCCACTCAAAACATTAAGTTACAAATACAGAAGTTAGCCCCTGTAATGGAAAATACAGCTTCTGTGCTCCCACCAGGTTCAGTACTGTGATGGTTTTAAAACTGAGAATGGGTATTTACCGAACACCAACACTGAGCCGCACCTGTACAGCGAGTGCAATGTGCCCAGCCCAGCAAATCTCAGTCTAAATGGCTGAGAGACTGGATGCAGCATTTCAGGCTGGTGACTGGAGCCTCCAAAGAAGGCTCATGAAGACAAGGAGCTACCAATACAAATACCCAGACACCTTGAGAAAGCATCTGAGTTACAACTAGGATTTTGTGCAGGACCACACAGCCTTCTGCAGTATCGGCAAGTTGAGACAGAGCTGGAGGAACAGGGACAGTGACGGCAGGTGAGCAGGGCTCAGCTCTGTCCCAGCGGCTCCTGAACTCCACGCCAGGCAGCCCACTGCCTGACCCAGCTCCAAGCACCCCTCTGCCAGTGGAGACTGATGCTGTCACACAGGAACACATGAGGAGGTATTTGCCTGCATCAGCGGACTGAATTCCTAAGTTTTACATGGTCCTCAAGAAGCCCTCAAAGCCAAACAAGTTTAAGATGTGCATACGATGAACACTCTAAGACATGGCTCATTAAACACCGTTTCAAAAATACACGACTTATTAAGGAAAGCCCCTGAAGTGCTGTGGCCTGCAGGAAAATCCTTTGAATCAGGAGGGACATGCTACTTAAGAAACTCAACAGCAGCGCAGACTCCACAAATCTCTCAGAGAGACAGGGGAAAGATCCCACTTCTCAGATTTGCATTTCACATCTGGGAAATGTGAGTCATCACATCCACATTGGTACAAATCCAGAAACTGCAGGAAGGAAGGAAGGAAGCTTTGAATTGGGAGGGGGGTTGGCAAAGGACAGGGGACTGTTTCCATTTTGAACAAAGGGAGAGAGAGAGAGAGGGGTCAGCACTGTCCTGCTGAGGACTGTGCATGGGAGTTAAATTCCCAACTTCAAAGCTACTTTCAGGTCCTATGCAGAAAAGAGGACGCAGGAGCAGTTGGGGGCTGTGTGTAGGCAGACCCCCAAGCACACCAGCACACAGATGGCTGAGGAAACCCAGGGGTCTGGTCATGTCTCCAGGCAATCTGCAGACATCACTGTGATGCTATCACTAAATGTCAGGACCAGAAGAGACATTTCTTCTGTGCTCTGGAGAAACACAGGCCAGCTCTCATCTAGCAGAAGGAAAAATTCCAATTCCCAGTCCCTCCCCGAGTGCACAAACAGCTGTGAGAGTTGGGAAGGGTGAGAAATGAGTTTTCTGTAAGTAGCCCAGCAGTGAGTTACAACAACAATATTGTACAGTATAGCTAAACAGCCACATGTGGCTCAGGGCTGCACATCACCATTAGTTCTGAACACTGTTTTGACAATCTTCTGGCAGCAACTAATGCATTTAGCATCCAGAAAGCATTCAAGGACAGCACTCCACAGAAACTTAACAGACTCTTGTGATAGCCACAATGGTTAATGAAAACGTTGAATAGTTAAAAAGCATTTCCTAGGAGTCCAATTTAGCTCAGAGGCATTGTTTTCACATTAATTTTAACTCAATTCAGAGACAGACTTTTCCAGCTTAACTCCGCACAGCTCACAAACGTGGCACCCAGCAGGCACACGACACTTGTCAGGGGACCACGGCCACCCACAGCTGCTCACACTTTGCCATGTACGCCACATCCTGAAATCCACACCGGAGCCAATAACATCATTTTACAATGAAAACACCAGAAGAGGAGAGAAAGGGTCCATTAATCTTTTGGCAAAATAAGGTAGCACTAACTAAAAGCATGTGCTAAAGGCCATGTAATGCCCTCTGAGTTCATTGCCCGTCAAACGAAACGAGCAGAAACTGATAAATATGATGAAGAGCAGCAGCAAAGCGCTGCTCCGTTTGTCAAAGCACCAAGGGGAGGAAGCAAGCACGCGCTGCTCTGCACCACCCTGCAGCTCTCCGACACTGAGCCACGGCTGAGAAGCGACTTTTCAATGGCTTTTGTACTGTGCAGAAGGCAACTGATTAAGTCTACTAATGAAGAGTGAACTCATCCTAGCTCACTAATGAAACACATTGCCTCATCCCCTCGAGGCACTGCGGCGCTCCTTGGGCCCTGGGAAGAAGCCTGCCAGGAGCAAGCTGCTGGCTCACCTTACTGCAGAAAGGGGACCTTGCTGCTGGAGCGATGCTCTGCTGCACCTCCAGGCTTCAGAGGCATGAGGACAGAGCCCACGTGGGTGTCTCCCCCAGCGCTGCCCGCAGCAGCTCTGCCTCGTCCCAGCGTGCACGGGTGGCCCCGAGCAGAAAGCGCAGCTGTCCCCAGGGTCTGATGGGCCGCACAGCAAACATCTTCTGCTTCAGCAAAGAAAACCAGAGCGAGTCGCCTGTGCCTCATGGGTTTTGCTTTTAAAGGGTCACCCCTTCCAGATTCTCCCACAGCACAGCCAGAGCCCACTGCACAGGGAAACACTGCTGCGTTGCGGTGCCGCTGCCCCCACCCCCAGGTGCCCACGCACAGCGCAGGCAGCAGCGCAGCATGGGGGAGGCAATCCAGACTGCAACTGTAAGAAAAACAGCACAAATAGCATTTGTCTTCACTCAGACAATTTGCTTTAGGCTAGAAGAACAAGTGCTTTTTCCCTGCTGAACGCTGAGCACAATGGCATGTCAGTGCCCCTCCATGTCCTGCGAAGGATGCAGCGTGCCATCCTGCTCCACATGCGCAAACACACACACAGACATACAGACACAGACACACACAGACACAGACACGTGTGCAGCATAGAAGCAGCAATACGCCCCGGGAGCTCTCAGTGACTCAATCGGGACCACAGCGGAGAGCTGCGAGGTACAAGCGCGAGTGAGAACAGCCCCGGCGCTGCGTGCGGAGGCTGCAGCGCTGTCCGGACCGAAACAGATCACGGCGGATCCCAGGCAGCTCACGGCTCCACATCACGGCTCCACAGGACCGTACGGCTCCGGGCTCTATTTCCTGGGCAGACGGCCCCGGGAGCCCTCAGGCTGCCCGGGAGAGCAGCACAGGCAGCGCACGCTGAAGTTAGGCACACACAGAGCCGCGCGCCACCAAAGAAAACCCAACGGGTGAGACCGCAGCGGAAGCCCACGCCCGGCCCCCCGCGCACCCCGCAGCCCCGCACCTGCGCTCCCACCTCCGGGCACCGCGCGTCTGCAGGACCGCACGGCGCAGCGCTCCCCGAGGAGGCGAAGTGCATCTACCGAACGAGCTGAAAACCCGTCCCCCGCCCGGGCCCGAGCCGCGGGGCGCCGGCGCGGAGCTCGGCCCGCAGGTGCGCAGGGGCCGGGGGCGGAGAGCCCGCGGTCAGCGCGCGGCTGCCGTTACGCGGCCAAAAAGGAGGAAAGGTGAAACGCCCCGTGGGTGACCCGCAGGCACCAGAGCACCCACGGGCGGGAGCGGCGGACCGGCACAAAACCCAAGCGAAGGACGGTACTCACAGCGGCGTTCTCCGCGGAGCTCAGCGCTCTGCTCCCGCCCCGGGGGCTCCGCGCCCCCTTCCCCGCCCGCAGGGGAAGGGCAGCCCGAGCGCCCGAGCGGAGCAGAGCAGCGCAGCGCCGCGCGGCTTCGTCTCCCTGGGCTGCTCTGGGTCCCCACTGATTAAATAGGGGGAAAAAAACCAACAGAATTACGGTTCCTCGTGCCTTCTGGGAACCTGAAGCACCGCTTATTTCTTATTTAACGGCTCAGCAGTGCCAGCAGTGGTCCATGCGGCCACTGCTTGGTTTTTTTTCCCCTATCCCCAGGGCCCAGGGCAGGAGCACAGCGCGCTTTGGACCCTCGGCTCTGGGAACAGGCTGCACATTCCAGGCGCTCTGTTTATCCAAGGCAGATAAGGGAGTGCGGCACTGGGGGGGGCTGGGGCGCAGCTGGGGGGCACAGCATCCGGTGACGCTCCGTGAGAACCCAGGCACGGCCCTGCGGGGCCTGACGAACTGTCAGCACCTTAACCTCCATTTCCGACTGTTTGTGTTCAGCTGAAACGGCACTGCCCTATTCCCCTCCCTGCTGCAGGCAGCAGCACAGCACCAGGCCCTGACAGCTCGCTCAGAGCCTCTGCATCCCCTCTGGCACCCCGCAGGAAGGGGACGCAGCGTCCCCGGCATCTCCAAGCCGTGAGCCAAAGACACCACGGCCGCACAGCCACAGCCCGGTGGGCGTGCAGGCAGGTGAGCTGCTCAGTGGAGGTGGCTGTCCAGGCTGGGGCCGAGCTCTGCAGCTTCAGCAAGAGCTCAGCGCATGGCTGGCTTCCTCAAAGTGCCTGGCTGCGTGATTCATATTGGTATCTGGGCTAAAATAGACGACATGCATTGCTATTCCATGGCCTCCTCACTTTCCACACTGACAGTTCCTGCAGCAGAAGACCATCATGCAGCATGAGATCAAAAGACCCATCCCAAACCAGCCTGGTTTCCAGTGACAGCCAGCACTGGGCACAGCTACACCCGGGAACCTATTTGGTCTGACCACCATCTATGAGAACTTTTGCAAGTTTTGCTAGATGTAGTCCTTTCTTGAGGCAAGCTAAGTCCAGGAGACGAGGACAGCTCACCATTTCCAAGGCTCTATGAGTTTTCATGGCATGATGCATCTCCTGTCCCTGCTGGGTGACACACTTGGCTTGCTGTGCCCTTCTGCAGAGGTGTTGGCAACTCACGCCCACACCCTCACCTACAGCAGCTTTGGGAGAAAAGCAGCACGAGCTCTGCCCCTGTGAAGAGCTCGTGTGAGAAGGGCCCAAGTGGCCTTCAAAGCCTGAGGGCAGCACAGGAGCAGCATGCAGCACCCAATGAAGGGCGCTGCAGAGCCGCCTCCCGCTCTCCCCCCTGCACACACGTGGTGTGCCCGGCTGGGCCTCGGCCCCTCGCTGCTGGCACGCACTGCCCGGGTGTCCCTCGCTCCCGCTCAGCTACAAAGCACACACCTTCACCACTAGCACTGATTGCAGCCCATGGTTTGCTGCCCACTTGTTGTGGTTGCTTACAGACCAGGGAAGAGTTTCTTAGTTTTAAATGCTAATGTACTCCTTTAAATAAAGTATGCCCATTGATAATGTCTAGAGCAAACATTTACATTGCTCACTAACTTGGAAAATATTGTCATTGTACCCAGAGAGAAAGCTGCAAGCATCAAAGTGCTGTTTTACTTGGAGAGGTACCAGATGGGTTCCAGGGACACTTACACAACACACAGCCTTCCTGCTGTGTTTTTCTAGTCTGTGCATGTGCAAGGGGGATGCAAACTTGTTTCCCTGTTTGGTTTTTCTCTTTAACTTGAGCATGTGTGGACAGAGACCTAAACCAGGGCCAGCTAAAGGTACATCAGAAACCCTCTGCTCTGCCTAGCCAGTTATTTCGGTCAGTGTTAATCATGGTAGTGATGCTCTACGACCTTGCTGACCATGCAGGGGCAGCTGGTGTGCCCCGGTGTGCTCAGTGGTGGCCCTTCAGCACAGCTGGGGACACACCAGGGCTGCCCATGGCACACCCTGTGGGGAGCAGCCTGTGCCCGCAGGAGCTCAGAGCCAGGCTGGCAGTGCCACCTCGTGGGATGCACAGCACGGGGCTCAGCTCCTGGTGCTGCTGCTGCTCAGGAGGAAAAGGTTTAAGGCATCACTCCCAGACCACGAGCTTTCAGCACACACCAGCCTTTTCACTGGGTTCTGCTGCACGCAGGTGTTCAATATCAGAGGCAGCGAGCAGCAGTAGCTGCTGCCAGACTGGTGCTGCTGAGCTCCCAACAGGTAACAGATGCTTGGGTGTTTCTTCCCATGAATGTAACAAGTGAGGGTGTTCTCAGGGATTGGTGCCTCTCTTTGGTTCATTCTCTTCAGATGCAATTTGCAGTGCAATGACAGCAAGGGAAGGGGTGAGAGAAAAATCATAAGGATCAGTTCCTGAGTATTTTCTGTCCTACCTGCAACAGGGAAAGAGCAGCAGCAGCAAGATGCGTCTGTGCTGGCGTGCAGCCTTCAGCAGAACGAGCTGCAGTTCCCTCGCGGTGCTCTGCCTTGGAAGCAGCAAACAGCAGTGGTGCGCGGGGAGCTGCTGCGGGACCTCCAGCTGCCAGTGTGCCCACGGGAGAGAGCACTTCCCTTCTGAGCTAACGAGATGGCAAACCCTAGGAAATCCAGGGAAATGTTTTTGGCTCATCACGCAACTATTTCTGGATTTTTTTTTGCACAGCCTTCTGTAGCCAAGTGCAATATGCTGAATGCTAGCAGGGGGACAGGCACGCTTCCCGCCTGCGCCCCCAGAACAGCGTGTGTGTTTGCTTGTTCGAATAACACCGGGGTTCAGCCTGCTCAAAGAAACAAAACAATTTCCCTAAAAGGAACTAACATTTCTTTTGAATTCATTCAACATTTGGTGACTCATTTCATCAGCTCTCTTTGAAAACGGAAGACTCCTTTGTTCATTTAGCTGAGTCGTGGAGTTCATTTTAAAAAAAGATATAAAAAGTACACAAATAATTTTCTAATACAAAAGAGCCCCCTCAATGTTCAAATCAGTTCTGGCCATTATTTTTTACTTCCATCTCCCAAGCAGCCTTCTCCAAGGACCCCCTCACAGCTTTGGATGCCATGCCCATGTCCCCCTGCTGCACTGTGTCACCGCGTGGTTCTGACAGCACTCACCTGCCAGCCTCAGGTGTGCCAGCAGCCAGCACATGGGGGGGGGACGCCACCAGGAGGAGAGGGGACAGATCCAGCAGAGTAGGTAAGGAGTTCAGTTCCCTCACAACGCCACTTCTGCCAGGGTGAATCAGAGTGGCTTGGGTTGGAAGGGACCTCAGAGATCCTCCAGCCCCAGCCCCTGCTGTGGGCAGGGCTGCCACCCACAGCTCAAGCTGCCGAGGGCCCATACAGCCTGACCTCGAACGCCTCCAGGGATGGGGCACCCACTTCTCTTAGCTGTGCCAGTGCCTCACCACCCCCTCAGCGTGATGAAATTTCCCCAACATCTAACTCAAATCTCCCTTGTCTAGTTTAAAACCATTCCCCCTTATATCTACCTTTGTAAAAAAATGATTTCTCTTCTGTTTATAAGCTCCCTTTAAGTACTGGAAGGCCACAAAGAGGTCTCAGTTTTCTTCTCCAGCCTGAACAAGCCCAGCTCCCTCAGCCTTTCTTCTTCATAGGAGAGGTGCTCCAGACCTCTGAGCATCTTCATGGTCTCCTCTGGACCCACTCCAACAGCTCCATATCGTTCTTGTGCTGGGGGCCCCAGGTCTGGATGCAGTACTCCAGATGGGGCCTCACGAGGGCAGAGCAGAAGGGGACAATCCCCTCCCTCTCCCTGCTGCCACCCCTCTTTCGATGCAGCCCAGGATACTGTTTGGCTTTCTGGGCTGCAAGTGATGCCGTGATGTGCACAAGAATACTTGGGTTGCAACCTCCCAGCTGACAGGACTGCTCTAAAAGCTCACAGCAGAGAACATTGATCAGCACGTTTTCCCTACTGGCCCCAGGCATTTAATTCCTCATCCTTACACACACATCCCCACCTCCACCCATCCTAGCATTTGCCCTGTGATCCGCAGGCTGTGCAATTTATTAATTTATTTCTGTGCAATTGGCTAACAGACAGGAACACAAAAAGCAAGTCATGACATCCCAGCAGCCACAGTGCGTTGTCTGAAGCACCATGTCTCTGCTGCTATCATCCTGTCAGCTGCCACCGCAGCCATCGCTCTCAGGGAGGCTCTCACCCTCAGCACTGTTCCTCGATGCTTTCAGTACAGCAGAGGCTGTGTATTCTGCCGCCAGGCAAAGCTCTTCTCGCAAAATACTTCACCACAACAAAACCCCACCAAATAACTGTGCCACTCAGGAAGCAACCAACTCTTAACGGCGCTGAGGCCGCATCCTGCAGCCACAGGCACAGAGATCTCAGTACCAGGCTGAACTTACCTTGTGGCACACACGTGTTTGTTAGAGGGGAACTTGGTTTTGTGCTGGACAAAAGGTCTGGACCCGTTCACACTCTGAAGTTCACAGAGCAATGGCTGGGTCAGAAAACTGCAACAGTGAAGTGTCCAGTCTGGCAAGAAGTGAGGAAACCCCCTGATCCCTCACTGCAAAGTAAGCAAAACCACTTAAGGACAAAGCCACTCAAGTGGCACGCTGCTGCTCGCAGTACGATACAAGGCCACCTCCAGCTGTGGCAATCCCTCACTGCCCTGAGCCGTCCCCGTACCACAGTGCTCCAGAGCTGCCCTGCAGTGCTCAGCAGTAACACCAGCGGGCGCGGGGCTGGCTGCAGGCCCTGCCGTGCCCCAGGACAGCAGGAGGCTGCTGACCCCTCGCTGCAGCCAGCTGCAGTGCACAGCTGCGCACAGCATCACTGCCGCCAGCAGCCAGCTGCCTCCCGCCAGCAGCATGACTGGTCCTGATGTGAACTCCATTTGGAGGCAGTGCATCCCCCGCTGTGTCACTCGTACTGAGATGAGCAGCGTTTGAGACTGAGCTGTTGCCTCCTTGAGAGCACACCTCCATCTTGAGACAGACTGAACACTTCAGCGTAGGTCACTGCATACCTAACTCGGGGGTGCTCAAGACAAGTGCTGGCAAATAAGCTCACAGGCACCCCACTGCCCCTGCCGTCCCCTTGCAGTCAGGACCAGCAGCCATCTCTGCCTCTCTGCTGCACTGCCCTCCCCTCCTCACAGGGCCGTGCTGCCCCAGAGCCTGGTCGCTGCCTGCCCTGCACCCCCCTTGCTGTGCCACCCCACAAACCCCTGAAGGTGATGCAGCCCTGTCCCTTTCCCAGGCACACCAGCTTCCCCTTCTCCTGAACCCCAGCTTTTCTTCACTTGTTTATTTTCTGCCTCTCCAAGTGCCATTCCTCCCCATCCCATGTTGCTTCCAAGGAAGGTCTCCATTCCCAAGGCAGTTAACAGTTTCTCCAAATTCTACAGTTTGAATCAGTTCTTATTTTGCTGCTTATTAGCATGTTTTGGAGGGAGACAGGGAGGTTTGAAGAACACTGTTACTGCAGACATGGTCACAGTCCCTACACCTCTTTCTCCAATACGTGAATACTCATTTACCATTGAGTTCCAACCAGCACCAGAGAATCAGAAACCTAAAAACTGAACCCAGTTTCAACAAGCACGCACTGTCCAGATATACATACTAGAGTCCCAGTGTCCTCTACCTCCCAGGTAGAAAGACACAGAAGAGACTGTCGTCTTTTTCACAGCCCGTATTTCATTTTATCCTAGATTCAAAGACACCTTGTACTTTGAAAACAGATCCCAGTGCAACTCATCCAACTGGAAACAATCACGTATGTTTATTTTGTCACCAGTTCAACCCCATATGGCTTCCCCATCTCTCAAACTCTGCTGTGTCCTGCCAAAAAACACTTGCAAGTATCTTATGACAGTCTAACAGGAATGCAAGTGCTGATACCACTGAAACACCAGGACAGCTTTACTGAGGTTGGAATGCACCACAAGCACACCGCTCGTCCAGAAGTCACATCCCTGTGCTGTCCCCAGGCATCTCATTCTTGTCTTCTCTATCACATCTGATCAGTTTAAGTTGTGTATCTTAGTCACCTCTCACTCTCCAGGCAGCATTTGCAACTTTTACCCAGTAACTCAGTCTAAAAATTTTACTTCAAAACACAGAACTCTCTTCCTGGGGGACATAATTGGAATTTCTGTCACAGCTGTTAAAAAGCAGGTTTTCTGTCTGTGTGTGGGAAAGAATGACGGGAGTGGCATATGTTTCAACAAGAACAAATGCTCAACTTAAAAAGCAGCGGAACTTGGCACAAGTGGAAATAGGGAATCCCACACATTCTACTCCAACTTACATTAACAATTACCTTGACGTCCAGGGTGTGTTATTCTAGCTTCTAACAGATCTCAATGCATACTGAGACAAGTATTTTGAATACATACTAAATCTCCAAACCCACTGATCTTCCCCAGAGAAGTCTGCTCTGTCACTCTTATCGTTCTCAAAACAAAGATTCAAGGATCTGGGTATTTCTGGGCTCTTGATACAGCCCTTCCGCAGTGGTGCAACAGAACTCCTCTTGCTCAAAACAGGACTGATGAAGGAAGGCAAAGCTTAAACAAGCAAATTACTGGACTGGCAGATTCACAGGACAGTGCTGCAGTGGAAGGAAAAAATGTTGACTTCAGATTTTAAGATAAGAAAAAGATTTTGCAGTCATTGCAGGACTCTTCTCCTTTAGGAAAGTTGAAATTTAACCTACAACATTTTCTTCTGTCACCAGGCTCTTCTTTTCTCCTGCTTAGTGCCTTCTCTTAACCCAATATCCTATTCATTATTAGTTTTTTTTTCCCCAAATAGTTCAATTTGTGTGCTTTATACTGTAGAGCATCTTTTCTAGTTTTTCTTTAATAACTGACATATTAAGCATTTTAAATCTCAATTCAGCATTTTGTAGTTAGTTTCATTTTGTGCTTCTCTTAAAACAGCTGTGATTAACTTACCTGACAGCTCCTGGAATCCTGCAGCTAATGCGTGCTTTCCTTCTGCAACCACATAACCTGAATTTGTGCCTATTGCACAGTCCATGCATGTGTTTTCCTGAATGACTTGGTAGAGTTTCTTTTTCTAACTTTTTTTCTGGAACAGAGAACTTGCAACTTAAAAGAATTGCTACTTCATATTTGTTTACTTAACATTTAATTCTTCCACCCCCTAACTATAAATGCTAACACAGGAATGTCTAAGTGACAAACACTCCCAAATCAGATCCTCTTAACAAGAGAACAAGGTTGAATCTTTCACTAGAGGAAGGGGAAAAAAAGCCACAAAAGCAACAAAAAACCCCACCCCATAACCACCAAGTTGCCAGAAGCACCATCCTTTAGCAAAGCACATTTATATTGTCGCTGTTATGCTTCCCTCTGCTGTTTCACCTAAGAATTGCAGTCACCTCTTTGCATTCCAGAGTCTGGTTGAAGAAAGCCATGACAATCCATCGCTTAAGATCAGCCATCAGTAAACCTGCTCATTTTACACTCCTCGGTAGCATCCCTCAAGGGAGAAGAGAGGACAACAGCAAGCAATTCATCATATACTGAGCTAAACTGAGGGAAAGAAGGCTTAAAACCATTAACATTTATCACCTTTTGCTAGATGCCTAGATTTACCTTGACCTGAATCAATGTCTGTGAAAGGCTCTGTGATCAAAGATTGTACTTCAGACATCTCCCATCTAAACTCTTTCCAGTACATCTAGAAACTGAAATAGCTCTACATACCATACTGTATATACAGACTTGCTTCCTCCGAATATTCCTTTAAAAAATAAATCTGTAAGTTGCAGGTAAAACTTGGCAAATAAGCTTAATAAAAGTTTCATTTTATTTATGAAAAATTAGAGGCACTGAGCGTAACTATCCCCACTTACCTACATTAATTATTACATGGAAGATCACCTACAACATGCTGACATTCTCATGTAGTTATTTACAATCTATGAAAAAAAAAAAACAACCCAACAACTTCAAACAGACAAAAAAGCTTTGAAGACCAAAGAAATGTAACAAAAGATACAGTCAAATGCCAAGGAGTTACCATGGAAACAATTTGCCACATATCACAAAGCAGTTACCCATTTCATGGAACTGATTTCAAGAAAACGAATTCCACAGATACATTAAAATTGTCAAAACAGTGGTGGTCTTTATTTCCATCAGACACGTTAACACTTCAGTTAATACGAATTCATTTCACTGTTTGTGAGATATGGAAATTAATGACGATTAAAAAAGTGAATAAACCCCCTTCCAAAAATATACTGAATAATACATGAGTCTGAATTTTACACCGTCCCTCTGATGAGCCCTTTACATTATGTGACATGACATATAGTTTTACAAGACAAAATAATTTACGGACTTTTTCAGCCTCTGATTTGTGAGCCTTCAAGGTGTCCAGGAAAAGCAAGTTTGTGCATGCTATGCAGCTAAGTACACAGACTTCAAAGGGGTCTCTACTCAACTCAAGACATCTAGAGAGGTCCACCAATCAAACCCAGGTAGAAAATAAATTGGAAAAAACACTTAAACCTTTGTGTCCTGGAGGAAAAGTGAGCATTAGCTTAAAAACAGAAAATGCATTAGTGTCTTTCTAATTTTAGAAGCTGGGCTTTGGATAATGCAGTTAACAGTTGTTTTTGATTAAGAACAACTCAAATTGCAGACTACAGAGAAGTCTTCACATAAATTGAAGCAGTCTCCTCCCTTTGTCGTCGATCACCAAGTACGTACCATGTAAATAACAACCGTACTACAGAACTCTTCATATAAGACCAGAGATTTTCAACAGAAACAGGATTTCACTTTAGTGTCAAGACGGTAATAAAAATTTTAGTTTGCATTGTTTACAACTTACAATACAAAGGAGAGCACTGCAAAATCAGTTAGTAGCCTGTTCCTGATCTTGAAACTCAGAACTTCTGGAAAATTAGTCTTTAACCACACACTCCCCCTCCTGAAGTTTTCTTGCAGTCTTGCCAAGAAACTCATGTAGCCACAGAAAGCTCATATTTTTTTGAGCAGGGTGAGGGAAAGGTGTTAAATAAAAGTGTCTCATCTAAAGAGGAAAGGCAACAAATCAATGACTAGTTTTCACAGTAAAATGCATCAGCTTTGTAGTTTCATTTGAAACCAAGAACAAATCATGAAACGTCATGAAAATAAGAAAAAAATCTCCTAGAGTGATTACTAAATGAAGTTAAAATTACCACACTAATCAGTAAACCCCAGAAGAAAAGCAGATGCCTTGTATCACAGGTCCTACGTTAAACAGTATCCACTTTTTAAAATAATTCCATAAAATCTGTATGTTTGGCCACGTTGCACATTTTTCCCCTAAAAAATACAGTGTACAGAAAAAAAAAACAACTTCAGTATTCCCTGTATGAACTCTGAAGTATAAGCTCAAAACCCAGAAGTTAAAGATTAGCTAAAAGGATTTTAAATTATTTACAAATCCAGCAGGTAGAACTATCATAATGGCTTCATTTCCATCCTTGTAGTGGCTTTCGCTCTTATCCAGCAGCATCTGCAGTAGAAATCTCTTCAGACAGCTTCATCACTGATCGTCTGTCATTTTAAGCAATTCTAGAAGAGCCCCAACAGCTCCAAAATAACCCTTTAAACAAGGCAAAAAACAGAACAAAACCAATCAAACTCCAAAACAAGACATACATACGAACATGTAAAGCCTTCAGTTTTAGTAGGACAATTGAAAGACCTTTCTCATAAGATCAGTCCTGATGTGCAAAGCATTTGCTGTATCTGAATTACAATTTAATATGATCTTGTTTAGGTCCAAGAGAGCATTTTATCAAGTAATGTCTTACACAGTTATCTGAAACTGACAAAAAAAATTACAGAATCACTATAGTGATGCTGTATGCAGGCAGCACAGTTTCCATTATAAACACAGCCACATCTGACAGTTCCCTTAAAAGTGCCTACCAAAATTAATTCTAGTTGAGGTGTTCATAAAACACCACACAGAAGAGTATGTTTGGTACTAGGGTATGGAAGCAGACTATGACATGCCAGGTTTAGCAATAAATACCACAAGATTAGTGGTCCAGCCAGGGAGTTAATGAGGGATATTTTCCAAAGAATTTGTAGTTAAATGATATTTACACAGAATTTCATTTGTGCTTTCACTTCAAAACAATGCCATTGAAATTCTCCCTTTTAACTCCATCAGAAAGTCAAGATTTTTGTCTCTATAGACAGAATTAAATCCAGCATGTATCTTCTTACCTCATGTTCCAAAAAGAGAGCTTTCAGCTGTCCCTTGGACCAATAATCCATAGCATATGCTAGCACCTTCATAGAAATCATGTTAATTCTGAGAAAGTTTCCAGCAAATACCACTTTGTCAATGTTCTGTAAAAGTGAAAAGCAGATCAGCAAAAATTATATTCAGCTGCACTGTTTGTCTCATTCAACATGTACTTTCATCTCCACTATGAAGTTACACAGGTATTTCTGGTTACATTTAAATTCTCCAGACAGAAAAGTCCCCAAATAATTTTAGTTATTGACCACTAAGTAGAAATGTTGCAAGAAAAGTTTTATTCCCAAGAGTGAGAGGCTGGTACAACGGATGGTGAATTTTTGCTTAAAAGACCATGACCTTTCCAACATGAACAAGGTTTGGAGTCTTTTTTTTGTTTTTATATGATGCAGATGCACTGGAAGACTCAGGTAAAGAACCTCTGAAAGGTAGTTGACAAACAATTACCTTAGAGTGGGGAAGAAGCATCTTTCATTATCTATTCTGAACTGTGGTTCCACTTTTAAAAAGCAAGTGAAACATGGCCAACACGACACTTCACATCTACCGCGTTCCTTTCTTCCAAAGCTCACTCAAACTCTGTGTTCATACAGAAGCTTGAGTTTTTCAGACAACTGGTGGTGCTACACTGCCAGTGGGAAGACCACAGCACCCTTAGCTGTGTACACACCAGGGCACATGACCTACAGTTCTGGTACAAGCAATGCCCATAACCATTTTACCAAACCCCATTTTGCCAATTATGCAAAAATATGGATATCCATGTGTTTTGAATTGGTAGACTGTATATGATGCTCAGTATAGTGTGGACGATGCTCAACACACAGAGATGCAGATAATTCAGTAGAAGGCCAAATCCTGGAGACATAAGCTTGTACAGGAGTACAAATTTAAGTAATTCAGGGGTATAGTCATCTATCTGCTTAGATTCTGCAGTCACATCAGCACGCATTCCTGTGCTTCCCTAGGAATTTATGTTGCTCAAAGTAAGAACTTCTCCAATTTCAGAAAGCTACTCTTAAAGACAGACAAGAGTACTTGTGCATCCTCTGACAAGCCAGTTTTGGCTCTGCAGCTCATTTCAGACAAAGGAAGGATAAATATCTAACAAATTATTTTCGTGTAAGTCAGTACTATCAAACTGATCAGAACCTTCATTTGAATTTCATTCTCAAAATTTTTTCCTGAATATACACATGAAGCTGCTGTTACCAGAAATTCAAGCAAGCAGCACTTAAAACCAAGCATAAAAATTAGTAAAAACTTGCATTAGAAAGCTATACTGTATCTTCAAGCGCAGTGTGTATTGTATATACACATATTTGCCAATTTAATTGAACAGCAGAATCTGTAACAACGATGCCATAAAAACCACCCTGCACATATTTTTGCAAGAAGGCATGTTCAGATGCTTACATACTCAGGATATTCTACGATCAATGTTCTGCTACTATGAAAAGTATAAACCAAGGAGACACTTTTCCTCTGCGTTGTTGTGCTGTGCCTAGGACAGACTGTTTCAAATGATGTGTAGCCAAATGGTTCCAGACTATGGAATTTTTCTACTCTGCTGCCAACTCTGTGCAAGCAAACTTTGCTTTGAAGTTCTGCAGGCCGAATATTTCATTTATTCCCAAGCCTCATTTTTTCCTGCACATATGCAAGTCATTTTCAAGACAATATTGAAGCTGCAATCACTGAAAAAGCTTATCAGATCTCATGCTTCAGGGCACAAATTAATTTTCTCAAAGTGAGCTTCGCCATAACCCTAATCTAATACACACAGCATTCCACAAAGTAACGCATCAAATTCCACTGTTCTTTAAGCACGCAGCTCTCACTTGGGTATTTCACTCACCAGGCTTGTTGTGAGCTAGAGCTGTATTTCTCAATGACAATTTAAGCATCTGGAGTATTTAACAGAACAACAGCTTTACTTTTTTCCTCAGAGAGTTATCTGGAGAGTAGCTGCCTTGCAATGATATATCACGTTTGAAGCCTTTTTATTTTAAATAACTTGTAAAGCCACTAAATTAAGTTTTCTTTTGCTAAAGCCACAGAATAATTTATTTCTTAAATGTTGGGGGAAATTCTTCTTTGACGTTGTCTGGGACATGAAGAACACTTAACATATTAAGGTACGTTTCTCCATAAAATTCTATGGATCACATCCAGCTTTTATGTAAGTCTGTTCTTAAACTAATGTTAGGAACTTCTTCACCATGACTCAGAAGCATTAGTTTCATTAGTAGCCTATTTCCTCCTCTGAACACATCACTTGTGGTTCCCTGCTGCAACTCTCCATGCTTTGATAGCCCTGTACAATGCTGCTTGAACTCCATGCCACAAGGCAACACTGTAAAGAAGCTGAAAGCAAAGAGAACACTTGAAAGAGAATCATCAGGACTGAAAAAGTCAAATTGCCAAAAAATGTACGTAGCCACTTTTCATAATGAAGTGAGGTTATCAGTAGCATTTGATAGGAGCACACATGGACTTCTGCTGTTCAAAATATTTTAGAGTAGCTCTATGAAGGGACGGTAGCAACAAACATTTATTGGCATGCAAAGTTAATCACGAGAATCAAAATAAAAATGAACAGTATAGAAATGCTGAAGAGATTTAGCATCTGAATCAAAACAGTAAATGAAATTGGGATTAAAAAAGTGAAATGACACATGGAAGGGGGAAAGACTTCAATACTCAGACATAGGGATAGGCACTAGATCAGCCACTATCACTCAACAAAGGCTGTGAAGGGACCACAGATGGTTTCACAAAGATCGGAGCTCACACTCAGTATGCACTCCACTGTACAACTACTTTCTGAATATTGCATGAAGATTTGTTTGTTCCATCTCAAAATCAGACCCAAAAATAGATTATGTTTTTAAGACTTTTTGCCTTGAAAAGATCAAGAGGGTGATGTGGCAAAGGCTTATTAAAAAAAACCAAAACCACATGGTAATGATTAATTATCTGCTATTTCTCAAAGCAAAAAAAATAAAGTCATCGGACGGCAGCTCGGGAGGGTGTTTGGGGTTTTGGCATATTAAAAAAAAAAAGAAAAACAGCATTTTTTCTTTTAAATGGAGAATGTTGTAGAACTAAAAACACTAATGCAGCGTAAAAAAAATCAGATAAATTCATAGAGATCTGACAAAAGAGATAAAAGAGATCAGTTAACATATAACAATGAAGGATGCAACTTGCAGCTCAAAAGAAATCCCTACTTATTTTTAGGTAGATGGAAAGGTATGTATGGAACAATCTACCCATAGTTACCATACCTAAAGAAAAGAATGTAACAAGCATCTGATACGAGTCTGAGTTAAGAGTAATGGACTTCTCTCTGATCCAATACAGACAAATTGTATCTATGAGAAGATTTAATATAACAGACAATTCTAATCCATCACACAATGCAAACAAGCCAAGTAAAACACTAATTAAAAAAAGAATCTTTCATGATAATAAGATCTGTTATCAACTAAGAGGTAATTGAAAGTATTAATTCAGATTACAAAGGCATTAATATCTATTTATTACAGTTTGAAAACACTCAGACAGCTCAAAGCATCAGTGGCTCAAGGAGAGCTTTGAAGTCAACTTTTCTACCCTCTTCCCTGCTCTAGAAACTCAAAGTACCCTACAGTTTGCACCAATGCATACATGACAAATCAAGAGTTAGGATACGGCATTATATATGCATATTTACCAAGTCCAGTTACATACCTACTATACCAATAATTCGCATTTTTGAATTCTGATACCATGATGTTACTAAACAGCTTAAGCTCATAGTCAACTTGCTATCTTACCTCATTCAATGCACACATGCGAGCAATAGAACCTATGTTGTTGGTGATGGTAACCAAAGTAGCTCTGGCCAAGTCCTCTTTACTGATGGAATCCCTCTTTTCTTTACTCATCATATGGCCAAAGCTGTGTGAGGAAAATCAATTCTTTTAATATGAGATACATAGGAGTGCTAAGAGCCCTTAGAAATGTATTTATTTAACATGTTTTGCTTGGATTTTATCCATCAACTATAGACATAGTGAAATGTGAAGGGATTATACTGAAAAGACAAAGTAATGAGCAAAGATGCTCCTTTAAGTAACTCTAATGAAAGCAAAGTACATAAAGTATTGCTTACATCTGTTTAAAAAAGAGCAAGAAGTAGGTGAGAGATCCAAGGACAAACCACATGATACACTCAGAGTGACAGTTCCACATGGACACAGAGCAGAGTCCAGGGACTACGCACTCAGTTCAGCATGCACAGTAAGTTTCCCATGAACTCCTTGAAAACAGCTCATTTAAAATGTACCTTGAGGCTACAGCAGACCCTTGAAGGCCAAACCGCTCATAATCTCCTCCATAAATATCTTTCACCAGTTTATCCACATTGGTGCTGTCTCCTTTCGCAGCCATTTCCAGGGCTTCTTCAAAGGTCTCGCAGCCAGTCAGCAAGCAGCAGAGGCCCAGGAACGTTCCTCCTCCCAGGCTAGAAAAGCACATTCCTTTCAGACCAGCAGCTTGAATCAGCTTTCACCACAGCTCTTCAGACTCGCGGTTTCAAAGCAGGCTACACAGCTACCAACCGTAATCTCACAACGCCTCTCTTGTAGAAGTGAGGGGCACCCTAACTGAGCTCCTCTTTGACACCCCTGCATGGTTCTAACTGAGCCACTCTTCAGTTCCTAATATTGAAATAAGCGAAATCATGCTAAAAGAAGTTAGTTGAGAATATGGCCCAATCCAGCTCTGCAGATACCAGTCTGCTCTTGGTGGCACTCCAGCAAGTTTTCTTTGGGTAAGAGCAAGTAGCCAGCAGATCACCTGAGTCAATGATAAAAGAATAAATGGCAAACAAAGCTAAGTATCTATGCAGGGGTAAATAACTAAGATGGATCTTGTCTCTCCAGGCACAAGGGACGGTCTGGTTGGTTCCTGTTCAAAGCAAGGTACCAGCCCTGAATGTCTGCCTCAGCCGCCGCAGAACTCAGAACAATGAGCAGTCACTTTACTTGAAAACTTTGCACAGATTCACGTACAATATTTACTGACCATATAAATTTAGCAGGGAGTATTCAACTATGCCTAACAGGTTACTAGCTTATTGTTAAAATTCTACCTTGGACTCTGCAGTCTTTACAGACATGAACTTCGACTTACTAACCTCTACATCCTTCCTTAATCTTTCTTAACCTTTGAAAAAGTTTACTTATTTGCACGGACTGCAGTCATGCTGACTGGAGCCACTGTAAACAAGAGGACCAGTGAGACACTGCATTTGCACTTCACAACAAACACAGGAGGTTACACAGGAACACTGCTCACAGTCACTGCTGTTAGATTATTAGGAAAGTTTTCCTGAACACATCCAATAGTGCTGTAATACATTCAATATCTGAACAGTGGGAAGCTCTGACATTGGCCGTGAGACAGTATTGATTTCATTATCTGTAACAAGTCAACAGCACACTGCAGTCATGGTTGACTTTTTTTTTTTTTTTTTTTTGTTTTAAGGTCACTATATTAGTAATAGGAAGTATACCAATTTAATGTGCACACGAGGGAAAAGTGCATATGTATTTCCCATACTAGCTGAAAATGTGTCCATCTAAAGTAGTTCCCTAAAAGTAAACTTACTGTGGCCACATCCATGTGTCAACTCAAGTGTGCCTCAGGCTGTTCTGTGGCCTTCAGAGCAAAATTCTGCATCTACAGTACTGAACTCCCAACCTCTTAATCTGAGCAGTCACATCTTAATCTTTTACTGAACACAGGCCACAGACCATTTCAACTCAGCTGTACTTTACAAATCTTTTCAGAGAGCACTAGATGACACAGGCAGAAATCAAATTCTAATCTTTACACACTGCCATTCATGAATTTACCAGCATGGTCCAAAGACTACAGCGGTCAGTAAGGAAACAAAATCTAGTAAGATTCCTCTGCCAAAATTCAGTGGTAGGAGGTAATTCTACAAAGTTTCCCTGTATCCTGGATACACATCCTAACTACTAAGCAAGAAGTTTTTGTTTAGCCCGAATGTTTTTACTTCACTGCCTCTGGCTATTCTAGGGGATCAAAGGGTAGGGAGAACATTCATTTATTGGGACAGCTCTATTTTGGTAATTCACAGCAAGAGATAGGAAATAGGCAAGAACACCAAGAAGAGACTTAAGGCCACTATGAAGCTGAATGGATAAATGATTTCACTGACCTAGACCCTGCTCTGAAGAAAACCTGGGATATTTCCAGCCTTGCTACTGGTCTTTAAATGAAATGGGAAGATGAGCACAATTTGGGGCTGCATCTACATTCGCTGTCTGCTTTTATCCATTCAAATATTAAGGGAAATAAAAAAATTTAAATGTACCTGGATCCTGTGACTCTCTTATAGTTGTCCTTAGAATACACAGCTAGGATGCTGACCCCTGAGCCTATGTTAACCAGCAGCATAGGATACGGATTATCAAGGCAGTAAGGCTTTTTCTGGCACTGTTCAGGATCCGTAGGATTTTCAAAATAATAGCATTCTGGTTGGCCATTGAAACCAACAGAATCAACATAAAGCAGGCCCTGGATCAAACAGTCCAATTCATCCAGTTTGTGGAGTTGCAGATCAGCAATCTGGAACAGAACAAGAAAACATGAAACATTTCTTAGTAAAATTCAACACTGAGATGGAGAAGAAGGATCTGCCAAAGCACTTGGATCGCTTTAACAGTAAAGCAGTACGCTATTTAAGCCATACAAAGGTCTAAGCATGAAACAGAAGGAGCTGGCTATCTGCCTGAGATGGGTACCTCCCAAAACAACAACGTGCTACGCAACACTGTCTTTCAGGTCCTTTGCCTTCAAGATATTCCATGCTCTGCAAGCAGTCCAGGAAATACTTTCTTCCCCATCAGTAGTCTGCAGCACTGTCTTCTCCCTTACCTCCAGCCCAAGAGGGCTGCACTCTTTCGGACAGTATCTGACACATGTGGGCAAGGCAGCATTCCTCAGGATGCAAAGTGCTTTAACTCATCATCCAACTACATTTCCCAGCAATTTAATGTAATATTCAATACACGTAGTAAGGTCAGGAAACTGTGGTTAAACAACAAGATAGTTCATGCTTTACAGACTACACATGCTTAAAATAATATGCAATAAATATGCAGTGGATTATGTTTAAAAGACTTTTTTTTTTTTTTTAAAGAAAAACATGTATTTCACCAGTAATCTCAGACCTGTTACTCTGAATTACGAGTATTTTAAAAACACCTCATGAAAAAAAGCTTTTCACCAATCATTGTGAATACTACCTAAAAAAAACCAAAACCAAAAACAACCTCAGGCTCACACTCCCAGCATAATGTTCATAAAAATTTAACTGCAGCAGTGGGCAGAAAAACAATTGTAAAAGCTTAAAAAGGACTTTCCTTCAGATCTCACAGGTCACCCAGGACTGTACTTCAGCAGACATTCCTACTTGTCATAGCACTCTGTTTACTAGAATTAGACATCACACTCCATTCCAGAAATAGGATATAGTGATAATCTGCACAAAGTCTCCTTTCCAGATGACATTGAGTTTAGACTTGTGTTGGGGGGGCAGGAATAGAAAAATTGCTCATCCAAATCCTGAGGTCATCTGCATCTCCACACCTGCACAGTAGATCTCCTCTGCTCCACTTCTATCAGAAAAAGCAACAGGGTGTTAGGAGCAAAAGGGAGCTATGCAGCCCAGAGCTGGTTCTCAAAAAATTTGCATATTGCAGGATGTTTTTTGTAACAGCTAATAGAAAAGATTTACGAGGCTAACTACCTCCTTACTTGATTCTGGAAGCTGTATTAAGTCACTATAAAGAGAAAAGTTATTCCTGTGGAACAGAAACAGCCAACTGGTTACATTCTTTTGAACTATTTAAATCTCTTCCCTACATTTTCTCTCCTCTTCCATAGCTCTAACTTGTCTGAACTGAAAGCTGTTCCACTGTTTGGGACAGTCCTCGTTTTACACTTGCCAGCACTCCAAACCTGCAACCATAGAAAAGAAGTAACACAAGACAAAAACTAGCAAACAAAAAACCAAGCAGATTAAAAGACCTCGGTATAAATCCGGTTATTCATAGGACAACAGACATAGGTGGGGATCATTTCTTGTTTTTTTCAGCATTTCCTCCTGTAAATTTGCAATATCTTTGTATGTCGTCCTTTGTTACCATGTCACTATACAAATATCAATTGTAGAAATGAAATATAAAAGACTTGAACCATTTACCCAGCAAATAAAAGGAATGAGCACAAATTGGGGGGTGAAAATTAAAGGAGTGTTACAAAAATCTTAAGGCTGTTTTCTGCAACTATCTTGGATTTCAGGTATTTCTTGCTATCAGAGAAAAAATTAAGAAACCCACACTAAAAGGGATTAAAACAATAAATGATCCATGTACTCTCAATGTTGCATAGAGTCCGCTAAGTCATTACTGGTTAGAGGCTTTATTTGTTTTATTACAGTGTTGCACATAGAACCTTGTTTATATAAGCTACACCAGCCATGGTATTTCTCTAGTTAAGGACCTGCAGAGTCTCACTTTCACCATTTACACTCTGACCTGCATGAACCAGATGCAGTATGACAGAACACTAACCAACAGCTGCATCACGCACAAACATCCTGTGAAACAGAAGCCTGCAACATGGCAAGTCATTAGTAGATTTATGGCCCTTACTGTCAAAACCTCCATCCTCCCTGTAGGCCAAATAACCAGCTACAAGCTGTCCTTGCATCACCAGTGTTACACTTTCCTAACCAGGCAAGCATGAGTCTTGCAAAACAAGAGCAAGCAATACAAATCTAACAGAAAAAACAATTCTGGCATCAGTGCAGAGACACAGACGAAATCCTTCTTTCTCCCAACTCTCTGTCCAGCCCACCACTTTCACAAGGACAGAGCAAAAGAAACTCAGAGGTTTCTTTCAAGCACCAAGAATATTAGTTTTAATGGGTCCAACCTTCCACGTATAAAAGACATACTAAAATCTATTCTGCTTTTTGTGGTTCTGTGCTATATATAACAGCTGGTATACTGTAAGCAGAAAAGCCATATGCTGCTTTCTTTCATGTATAATATTGATAGCAGATGAGATCTTTTCCTGCACTGTTACAGCAGTCTGGTTCTCATTTTCAGAAGGCGTGAGGCTGGCATCGGTATTCCATGAGCACAGCCCGCATTCCGAGCTCTGGGAGTTCTTTACCCAGCACATCTTGGAGGCTCTGGGCAGCACAGCAAGCTCCCATTTTTTTTTCCTCAGCACGAATTAGGGCACAGTTGCAGGAAACACTGTAACCCAGCCTCATACAAGAAGCCTGGATAGAGCCAGGGCCACAATTCCTTCCCAGTCCCTTTCACTGTGTGTAAAACTGCTTTTTCTCTATCCAGTCTTTGCTCACAACGACTGAAGCAGCTCAGCTGCATCACAAAATAGATGTGCCTGTAAACATCATAACTAATGTATGAGTAGGCTTGTATTTTTTTGCCCTGTTGCCATCACCTGACCTCACCACGCTCTGCTCGTCCTCCTCTTTCAGCCATACAAACCTCTTCTCCTTGCGGGAGCTGAAGTTTATGCACAAAAATGCAGAACAATAATGGAAGCTCTGTGTGTAAGCACATTTTAATTGGATGTTTTTCCTACAACTTTTTACAAAACACATTTGTAGTTGTTTTCCAGTCCTTTACATACGTTAGTATGGAGGCAGACAGCATACTGTTCTACTTAGCCTGCTCTGCACTCCTACAACGATATCCAGCAAGCAGCCTCTCTAGAGCTAAAGCTTTATGTCAGAGAGTTGTGCTGTGAGAGGAAGAACAGCAGAACAGAGCAGTATACAGGACCCTGGAGGGAATATTTATGATGGTTACAGGGAAACCATATGCACGTTTTATAAAAGAACAATTTTTCTGCCTTATGGCTAGACCATAGAAATTCCTCTTTGTGTCAGACTGTTTTTAAATACCGGGGGAAGGGAGGGAACAGAACACAGCAGATCTCAAAGAATCCTTCAGGACCCTCAAAAGCAGGGACTCAGGACTTCAAGCATGTTTACAACTGGATGCAACACAGTGAAGGAGCAGCAAAATGCTTCCATGTGACAGCTCATGCCTTCGCAACAAACTCCTGAAACCGAGCTGATTTCAAGGACTCGCAAGGGGCCCCCTGTTACCCGGTACAGAAGCTGTCCTAAGGAGAACGGAAGCCCACCTCTGGCTGGAAACTTCCAAGGAGTGCTGGAAAGCACTGTCTGCTCAAGGTTTTTTTTATAACATGCATGGCATCACAGCAGCCTTAGCTGTATTCACGTATCAGGCAGTGTGACTGCAACTCAAACCTAGTACGACCAGCACTGTGGTGACCACAGCAGGGCAGCTGACAGAGCCTTGCTGCCAGGAAAAAACAACTGATGCCAACTTGCTGCTGCTTTGAAGTGTGGAAGCTCACGAGTGGCAGACTTGGGTCATGTTTGTTTTCAAGAGTGAGTAAATATTTCCACCTCAGGCAAGGAGAACACCAAACAGCCCGGTCCTCCTGAGATGAGCTGTGGGCAGCCATGAGGTACATGCAGAGCGGAAAAGCCCGATGGCTCAGCATCGCTAAGCATAGTTGGTATGCGTACATCTCAGTGAAGCTCCAGTTTGTGAAAGATTTCACCTGATTTGAATTTTCAAACTCTTACTGAGCTCTGGAGAGCACAGGAATTCCAAAAGCTAGGTGCAGTTACGAGTTCATCTGTATCTTGGACTTCCAATGGGAAATAGGAAAATACTTTTGTAAGAAACTATTAAAAATGCAATTTTGAAACAGAATATCCCAAGTTGGAAGGGGCCCATAAGGATCACTCCGGAGCCAACTCCAGTGGTCCTGTGTGGAGCCAACTCCGGGCTCCACACAGGACCACCCAAAAATCAGAGTGTATGTCTGAGAGCACTGTCCAGATGCTTCCCACACTCCGGCAGTTCCATGCCACAATCACTGCCCTGGGGAGCCTGTCCCAGTGCCCGACCACCCTCTGGTGAAAAGTCTTTTCCCGATATCTAACCTGACCCTTCCCGCAAGTTTTTAATAATCAACCACAACAGCCTCGCTTACGGCATCACCCTAGCTTTTAGATTCCTTCTGGGCTTTGCTCCAGTTTTTATTTCTCATAATAGCTCAGTCTATATTTGCTTTCCATCTCCCTCCCATTACCGCTTCACCACTTTTATAGATACGTACTTTGCTTTCTTTATGTCTTGATTGTCTTCACCTCAAACGATCCCCGCACTCCCAGACCTGCTCCATTTCGAGTTCTGATGCGGTTCTCCTCCCAGCTCCTTCCACACCCTGAGGCTGGGACACATTTGCTCAGATTCAAGTAAGACTAATGCAACTAAAAGGTCAGCAACAACATTCACTGAGGCAGAAGAGAAGGCACATACTACGCCAGCTCTGGGCAAAGAAAGATCAGCCCAGGATGCTCTGCAGCAGCCTGCCCCTGTGCCCAGGTGGCTGGGGAGATGCCTTCCCTCTCTGGAGGGAGAGGAGATGCACCTTGCCTCTCCCCAGCCCCCTCTGAATTCTCCTAGCTTCCTGCAGTGGCAGTAATGGGAGGCGCTGCGGCTACTTCAGCCATTCTCCGGATGCCTCTAAGCTCCAGCCCAGTCTCCACGCTGCAGTCCAGTGCCTATAACCTCAGCAGCAGTTTTCCAGCCTCCTCAAACAAGTGAGGCACAGCACGAGTCTTGCAAGCCTTACGCAAAGCTAGGGTTATACAACTCACTCATCCTACAGCACAGTGAGTTTATTTAAGATGAACACCTGAAGGGAGGCTGCAAAGACCACTGAGCTGGGCTCTTTTCAGTGGTGCCCAGTGCCAGGACAGGAGGCAGCGGGTACAGAATGGAGCACGAGAGGCTCTGTCTGAACGTCAGGAAGCACTGCTGTGCTGCGCGGGCTGCCTACAGAGGTTGTGTAGTCTCCCTCCTTGGCAGACTTCAAAAGCCCCCCACCCCGGAGGCAAATCAGGTTCTACAGTTGTCAGGCAACAAGAATTTTGCAATAGGGTAGGTTTTGGTCAGAAAGCCTGAAGAGTCCTTTCTTCCCTTTTCTTACAGATCTGCTTAACAAAACTAAGTGATAGTCTAAGAGTTTATTTCTCATAATATTGACAGCATATTTCTGTTAGTAGCATATCTGCTATCACAGAGGAGGCAAAGAGCACAAGAGCTTCATATTACAGGCACATGAGGAAACAGGAAGATATCCTTTCCTCGACTAAAGAAGTGATGTTGCTTAAACATTTACAGACGACGGGAAGTGACAGTAAGTGGTTGGAGAAAGGAGGGAGGATGATTAGAATTAGGTGACTCATCTATGCTTCAAGGGCACTGTTACCTGAAAGTAACAAGCCAGCCATAAAGACGAATCATTCAGAAAGGGAGGGGAAAAAAAAGAGACAAAGAAACCCCCATACATACACAAGAAAAATCTAAGCTGGAAACAGTTCTTTCAGTGACTTACTTACTGGTGCTTTTCAATGAGCATCAAGTATAACCATATGGTTGGTAAAATTACTTCTGTGGTCTAGTTTAATGAATACAGTTTTCCTACTTCTAAGGGAGGCACTCGGATTTTAAAAGAAGATGAAGTAATTTGCAGGCTACCGATCATTATTGCTAGCAGTCATCAGGCAGTCTGTGGAGACTACTCTAAGTGTGTTTCTATTCGACAGCATGGAGCATGAGAGGGAGATCAGACCTAGTTGGCTCTGTAGGTTTAGCTGCCTTCTTATGACAAAGAATACAGTCTTCAGGAAAACAGATGCCTCTCAATTTCGTTTTACTTTTTAATACACAAAAACAATGGAGGTGCCTAGAACAAACCTACACAAATTATTTAGGGATTCAGAATCAGACACCAAAACAGGCAAGTACTAAAGTGTTTGCTTGCTTATTTTAAGGAGAAATAGTAGCTGCAATCTTGGGAAACTTACTTTTGGATTTGAGCATGTTATTTTGCAATATGTTGGATCTTTCACCCTAAATCTACAGAACCCTGGAAGTCCCAGAAGCATTTAGAAATACCATGAAAGACAAAAAATTTAAAAGCTTATGAATAGGGCAAGACAGGACAAGAACAAAAGGATGTTATCTGTATCAATGTCATGAGTTTCTTAGCACTTAATCAGATTTCTTTAAGAAACTAATGTCCAGAATCATACTTCACTTTTTCCACACTGCTTCTAGTAGAAACAGCAAGATTTAAAGCCTCCACCCTATAAGGTGCTATACAATACTGAGTTCTGCAGCAGCAGGATATTAGACTTGGCACTTGTTCTCTCCTCCTGCAGGTACATCAGAGTGATCAAATATTTGAATCAGACACTTAAATACTTTGACTGCACTTCTGAAGCTGTTGTCCAACGTCAATTTAGTCAGCAAAACACATGGAGATAGCCAGCTGCTGTTAAAATAGCCAATGAGGTGTGACAATTTAAGTGCTAGCATCCTGGACGCTAAGCACTTCTAGAGATACTAAGCAAGCAAACCTTCATGTAATGGACAGTATTTTGCTTCCGTAATGCTCTGTGGATATCACAGTTTGAGCCAAGAAACGTTTGCTTAAAAAGACAGCGTGGAATTGGGTAGCTACAAGAAGAGGTGTCCAAAGCACTCACCTTAGCTGTAAGTGCACTTCACTGATGGCTCTATGCTATAAAATACCCCAGACAGCCTTTATAGTGTTTTTCTTGAACTACTTGCACATAAGTGTTGTGGTACACAATGTAGGATTTTATGCCCATAATTAGCTATGTGACCTCATTTTTGTACAATACCTAGCAGAATAGCCCCAACTTCAGCTGGGACTTCTAGCACTGCATCCAACTGAACTGGGAGAGACTGGTGCCTCACTGAAAATTCAGTATTTTAAGCAGATAAGTTCAAAGCTATGGAGAGAGATGCCTCGCTGTGACAGCCACCAAGTCACTTCCAGTTCAATTTCACAGCTAAGAGAATAAGGTACGTGAACTTCCTTATTAAGTAGACAACTCTAGCTACTATTTCATGATGCAAGAGAGAAATCTGGGGATACTGATCATTCCAAAGGAATAGTCAGCCTCTTCAGAAAGCCTCAAAATGACCTCCCATTGTTACTAGGTAATGCGACCTGAATCATCCCTGAGAACATCCAAGGATACTCCAAAACCTGAACCAAAGTCATACTGATTAGTGCTAACACTCACCTCAGACTGTGGTGCCTGACATACCCTGCACAATGACACTGTTAGCCTTAACCAGGTTAGGATGAGCTAAAAGTGTTATTTTCTCCGCAGGTTTTAATCAAGAAAAGAACTCATGATTTTTTTTTCTCATGTACTTTCCACTGAACCCACACAAACTGTTCACATACCGTTCTGAAGTCCTCCTCAAATTTGTAAGCTCCACCTCCAGTGGCACAGAGTGTAGTATGCAAACTGGAGAAGTTCTTTTCACTGCCCATCTGTATGAACCTGTGCATGGCACAGCTGGGAAAGCGGATGAAGTGCAGGTTTCCTTTGCGTCCACACATAGTCAAGTTTTTCAGTTCAAGATGGACATCACGAATGCCAGTTTTACCATAGGCTGTGTTGGAGGTCAAGTATTTCCTAATGCTTTTCAGGTTTTCCACCTCCTCCTGCTCCTCTTCTGCGGTAATGTCCTTCGGTTCAAAGTAGACCAATTTAACCAACGTTCCACCGATATCCATTCCAAACCATGGAAACGCTAAAGATGGGGGTACAGGGAGGAAGAAAGAGAAAGCCACTATAAGTACACAGGTTAGCCACAGCACTTAACAATTATGCAAGAAACACCACTATCTGCTTCTCAGCAGGTATTTGCCACAGCTGGCCCAGGTCTATGAAAGCTTTTATTCATTTAGCAGCAGGAAAAAAATCACGATAGAAAGCACACAGACAGAAGCTATTAACTGAATCAGGTTGGTCTGCCACCTCTGCTTCTATACACACATACATTTTAAATAGTAAGCCAAGTAACCTTATGAAGCAATGACAAGTGACAACACACAAGCTTGCACAGGTACTGCAGAAGGCAACAGCTAGCAGTATTTCATACATAAATTTAAATGTGCAAGATCGATTTCTAAAATAGCAGTCATGCAATCACCTTCCTGCTTTTCAGGCTGATAGAAACACGATCCTACCAAGTAGGGCATCCCAGCTTAGTGCTGATGCAAACTGCAAATTGGGGACACCATAAGCATTACTGCTTTTTCTGCTGGTGAACCTAGCTGTAAACAACCAGGGGAGAGGATTTTAGCAAGAGTAACACGGACTGTCCACACTTCTTTCTCGGGCAATCACAGAGCTGTATTAAGTTACTAAATTTCAGGCTGAAAGGAGCTTGGAGTCTTACTTTCCACCACAAGGATCTCAGCCTACACCTCACTCTTGTCTGGCTGAGTAGCTCCCAAGTCTCAGGATATTCTATGATTTTAAATTTCACAACTGTTAATACAAACAGAAGAAAAAAAGAAAAACCTCAAAGTGTCAGATGCTCAAAACAGCTGCTTTATTCAATTCCTATATGCCAAATAATTGATTCACCAATTTCCCCCTGCTTTCCATAAGCACAGGGAGAGCACAATGAAGAACTCCCATGAGGTTGTTTGCTTACTGCTCACTTTTCACAAGAGCACCTATGGTCACCTGTTCTAAAGTCTGCTTTCTCTTCCCTTTTGGAAGTAAAAGATAAATATTTAAGTAAAAATAATCCAGTCACACCGTGCAGCACCACAACGCAGTGGAGCTCAGGACATCAATCCCATTAGTGATTTGCACAAATCTTGCTTAAGCTACTGAGAAGTTTAATTGCTTGTAGCACCAGAACAGTAAGCCTCCTCCACCTGGGATGTATCTTAACTATGCAAGCAGGAAGTTTAATACTACAGTTAGCACATCTGGACTGTGCCATACAGACCCAACCGAATGCTAAATGTAAGTGAAATTCCAGCATTCTATGTTATGGACTCAAATTCCACTACAATCCACCTGCACTGACAGCTGCTTTAAAGCTATAGTGCAGATTTTTATCTTGGAGAGGCTGAACCATTCCCTCCTCTTACCAAACACAAAGCTGGCAGTAAGCATGAGCACTAATAACCAGAGTTACCCATAAATGACTGCCAGGACATTTACATCTTCACTTTTTGAAAAGTCATAATTAAATCTTTAACAAATAAGAAGTACTGTTAAAAAAAAAAACAACACCAAAATTACTAAGTTATTTCAAGTCTGTACAGCTCTTGGCACAGGTACACAATGCTCATTTAGAAAGCAAGTGGAAATACCAAGACTTTTTTTCCCCAGCTTATTCTCTGTCAAGCTGAAGTACTTCCATCTTGTTGTGAGCTAAATGGTGAGCTGCAGAAAAAAGAACTTTGCTCCTAAACAGCAGCAGTTTTCTTCAGCACAAGTTAATAAAGAGCACAGGATCAGACCACAACCCCTGATACTTCCTTCAGTTATGTGGAATAACAGCTTTATTTTCTTCACAGCTGCTAACACCAGTGATCTGCTGCAATTTGCTTGCAATAAAGGGGACATACTTTGACTCATTAACCAATTAGGACATAAATGAAATATCAAAGTTGCTCATGAGCTGTGCTGAAATTCATATAACCAACATGTAACTGGAATCGCTGTAGAAACACTTCTGTATTTGTGATTAACAATTTATTCGCTGTAGCCATCTATACAGATATAGAGATATCAATATATCCTGAAATAAAACAACACTCAAGCACCATCAGATCTTTCCAGCACCTGCAGACAGCCCTCCCCAGGTGCCCACACACCTCCTGCAGCCTCCCTGACCCCACCACCACGGGGCCACCAGCAGCGTGCGGGCCTGGTCGCTGCCTCCCCACACACAGAGGCACCAAAGCCATTGGGGCCATCACTGCTACAAGCAGGGGGTGTGAGGAAAGGCATTTGTCTCCACAGAGGGAGAGAAACGTTATTTTCCTTAAAACTATGATTTGAGCATTTTATTGATAATATGAATGAATCAAAGTTCAGTTTCTTGAGTTACTAAAACCAAGAAAGCAAGAAGGGAGATCTGTCACATCTGCACCTCAGCTGATGTTAATCAAAGTCATGTGGTTTACTATGAAAAAATGAGGGCTCTGGACATGAGGCAGAAATGCCCCCATGGTGTAAGAGGTGCATTTCTCCTCGGCTGGAGTTGTCCAGTAAGACTTGTGAGCCGATTTCTCAGACAGTATGCAATGCACCTGCTGGCTCAATGGAACGTATGGTTGTGGAGAAAATAAAGCTACCTTACCACACTGTTGTGCTGTAGTAAGTGATAAAAAGTGGTAACACTACAAAATGTAGTCCTAGGTCCACCAAAACCGATACAGAAAGCACCAAAATGAATCACACACTCTTAAAACCCCGCACAAATCAAAGGCTCCACTTATCTTCTTGTGAAAATGCATTCTCTTATGTTAATAAACTGCACCAACTACTTACTGCTTTGTTATGCAGAGATAAAATCTCCATTACTCTATAACGTAGCCATGTGACAACGCAAACAGAAGGTATCTCAGCATTGCATAATGAGGTAATCTGATGCACACTAACAGCTGTGCTATCTGGGGGAAAGGTTCACTCATGAGAAATTCCACGACACACTTCACCTAGTTTCTACACAAACTTTGAACAGCAGGAACCCATAAAGCTTTTTCTATAAGGCATATTACATGCACAAAAGGCATACTACAAACACACTTGATTTTTAAAAACCCTACAGTTAAAATACTATTTAACGCAAGGATGGGGGCAAGGAGCATCAGCTCCTAACCTGCTCCTCATGCACAACAACCTGGGAAGCAAAGGGAGCTCCTGCTCACTCAGCACACTGCCCCATCAGAGGGGTTAACAAAGGGCAAAACCCTTCGTGCATTTAAGCAACCACTGCACAAAGTCACTTCAATCTTTTTACTCCTTAAATCTTGCAAAGAGACGATGTCTGAATCCTTCTATCAGACCCTAATTTATTCACGACTCATTTCCAGCAATTTCTTTTGCCATAGCAGTTTCAGCCCATACACCTTCCCTGCAAGACCAGCAGTAACCCCTCTGCAGCCCTTGTTATGCAAACTCACCCAGCCTCATTCAGCCTCCTTTCATTAATAAGGAATTCCCTTTCCTTTTCCTTATCTGATTTTTTCCCTCTTCAAGCACAGGTACAGCATCTCAGTATTTTATCAGTAACTTCAACAGTGCTATCAACACTTATATCTTCACCCTGAACATCTCAGATAAAAGACCTCAGGGTTCAGCTGCCTTTTCTTTTTTCCTCCTCTCTTCTCCTTTCCTGGTCACACGTGATGAAATCCTATGATTTCATTTCCATCTCATTTCCATCGCTCGATGCATTGGTGAGCTAAGAACCCTCTGCTTTAACTGGGACTGGAAGAGGGGAGAGAAAGACAAAGCTAAAAAAAGAGAGAGGAAAAAACAACAACAACAACAAACAAGGGTCATGCATAAGATGGGATAATGTTCTCACTGCTGCTTTCCATTTAAGAAGCTGGTAATAGTTTACACATACTTCAGTTATTCCTTTCTATTTTACATAGTTATTTTGAGCAATGCAAACATGGTTTAAAATGGAAGCATTTATTTTCTTTTGAATGAAAATAGAATATGCACATTGAAAGATGAATTTTAGCTGCTCACTAAGGAAGTTTCATCAAACCTCACAGAGCCAGAGCTAAATAAATCCCCCACAGGAGGTGAAGCATTCCAGCCCATCTCCAGCAGCCAACTCTTGTTGAACACCTGCCTGCTCACCAGAAAGGGAAAGAAGCTTCCAAGGAGAAGGCAGAGCTGTTTGCCAGACAGGTGTGACCATCCACACATCCGTCCTCTCATTACCCCAAACCGATTTCTGAAGAGAGCAGCCAGAGGCTGCGTCATTACCTGACCTGCACAGCTTCATGAGAACCCAGCCAGCCAACCGCCAAGCGTTCACAGCCACGAGCAGCAAGGAGCAGACAAGAGCTTCCTCACCTCCAGCCTGCCAGTGGCCAGCCCAGTGGCAGGGAGAAGATGTGCAGAAGTTTCCCGTACCTGCTGGCAAAGCGTGACCTCGGCACACGGCTGCTGCGTGGCCGGGCCTGGCAGGATGCCCCAGCACACCCACCGGGTCAGGCCGCTACCGCCAGCCCCATGCCCCAGGCAGCCCTTACATCCACCTACATGAAAAGCAGCTGGAGACTAACTTTAAGCAGCGTGCCACCAGAAGTAATTCTTCAGGTTAAAAAATTGCGAGATATCCCCAATTCTCCACACAAAGTTTCGGTAGCCAATACCACACTTACTCTGCCAAACAACAGAAAGACCAAAACCATTTTGCTCCCATACTCTCCATTAAAATCTATTACATAATTGTGGCATTCCACATTTGACACCACCACAGGTAAAAAATAAGCGGTTTTCCACAGTGGCATACCCAGGCTTAAGCAGCACTACCTAATCATGCTGCACCCAAGCATCACAGGTGTAACCACTGACATACTGGCCAAAAGCAGTACTTTGTGAAGCTACAGCCAAGTGCCCAGCAATTAACCAGGGCAGATCTAACACCTTTTAGCTGCAAACAGCCACACTGCCTCCTACTGAGCACACATTGTCTGACCTCCACCTATTGCCTGCTGGGGCAAGATGTCAGGTGCTGCTCTGAATAGTGACCCCAAAGCTTTACCTTAAAGTAAGAAAAACAATCCAATTAAGGGGCCCCGCTGCTCCTTCCTTACGCCTGATGCCGAATGATGCTGGGAAGCACCGGGCTAGTTACCTGCCATGCTGAAAGCTTGGTTCTCAGCTGGCTGCAGTGCCGCTGCACCGGGATCAACCAGGGCACTTAACTGTTCTTTTCCTTTCTTCTGTTCAAAGATCACATTTAAACTAAACGCTGTGACACTACAGCAGGCTTTCGAAATCAGCAGAATTCACAATGTTTGAATATGTTATTCTCTCCTGCAGCACCTCAGACCACAAGGCACCATAACAGGTGTTTTTTTCTGTATCCATTACACTGTGCTGTGATACAGAAAATCCAAGCCCCAGTCTGGGCATCAGTGATTTGAAACAGAAAACTGACATAAGCCTAATGCCTTGGTAACTCACCTAGTTCAACCAAGGAGAAAACAAAGCAGAGAGCAGCTTTGCAGCAGCGGGGAAGTCAGAAAGTGAGGCAGCCCACAGGTCCCCTCTCACCACAGGTCAAGCAGACAAGAACACAGGTTCCAAGGGGAACAATCCTTTCTCAGAGCCAAAAAGGGCTCAGGAACAAAGAACTCTGTCTCACCTTGGCAGAAAGTAAAAACATTCAAGAGAACATATAATTTGTGAGGACTCAAAGGAACAGTTGCTACAGAAAGACAGTTCCATGTGCTGGAATATTGGGAAACGCCAATTATCTTCCTCACCACGCAAAGCAAACCCCACAATCAATGCTCAGGGCTTACACACCATGTGGCAACCATGCTGCATTTTGCAATGTGCCCCTGAGCACAGAACAAACACCTGCAAACACAGGATTAAACCCAAAACTCAGAGGGCTAGGACTGAGCAGCATGCCCTACAGAGGGGTGCACTGGAAGGCCTTGCAGCAGCAGAGTTTGAGCCAGATTTAATGAACTTTTTCGACCTGCGACAATGTGCTGTCACACTTTCCTGCAAGACTAATACTAAATCGCAAATTTGTTCTTGCATATAAATTAAAGGCTACAAGATTAACAAGACTTTGCCTTCCATTTAGCAAAGAATCACTCACACAATAGACGTAAAGAGGACTTCTTCCCTCACCTGCTGCTTCCATTCCTGCCTCCTCCAGGAGCCCCACAACCCAGGGCTCAGCTGCTGCACATCTCAGCCAGCACAGCCACGGCCACCTGGGGCTTTATTTTGATAAGCATTCTGTTCCCCCCCCCCTCAAGATGCAAGGGAAGCCAAATTCCTCGTTCTGTTCTATTCAAGTGACTACAAGAACCCCTAGAACCGCTTCAGAGTAGTTTGCAGCAAGATGAAGAGTTCAGTAAGTGCTGCCTCCTCTTGCCTGCACCAAGCCAACACGCACAGCAGCCCAAGAACTGCTGCTTTTACTCCTGGATGAAGATTTGCAGCTGGACAAAACCTCTACAAACACAGTTTGCAGCAGAGAATGATGTGCTCACCAACACATGGTGGGAGCTAACGTTAAGCACCCCCAGGCAGCGTGAGCACCATGGGGTTCATGAGAGAATGTGGAGGGGACAGAGGTACGGGGAGCTTGGCAAGAACATCCGAAAAGCAAGAGGTGCTGGCGGAGCAGCAGCCTGGGGAAAGCTGCAGCTCTCCAAGGCTGCTTCTGATTGCTCTGCTCAGAGAGGAGCCTGTCAGCCTTCATTTCAGTACAACTCCAGAGCAGCCGAACACACAGCAATTCCTAAAGAGCAGGGACACCTCTGGACTCCACAACGGTTTGAGCCCAGCTACCCCCCAATTCCCTCTGAGAGCATGCTGAGCTCCTAACGAGAAAGCAAACGTGCTACAGCAGGGCTGCCGAGGGGCCGAGCTGCTCCAGCTGCGCTCCCAGGATCACCCAGCAGCTCCGCCAGCCCCAGCCAGGACCCCGCAAGCAAAACGCGTGGCTCCTCATCACCGAGCCTAACGCAACGGGGCACATCACGCAGCTGTCACAGCCCCAGCACACGGGGCAGGGCAGGCAGCCCCTTCCCCGCC